>JAYMSW010003065.1:0-12768 GCA_036897725.1 Erodium texanum | reverse complement strand
TCATCTCGTGAGATGTAATATAATGTTAATGTGAATATTATGTAGTAGTGAACTTGTTACTTTTGCTTATCATCATGTGAAATATATTTTATGTTAATATATTATTAATTTATTAATTAATTTATGTATTATTTATTTAATACAAAATGAGTTTTGCCGAGTACTCCTTTAGAAACCACACCGAGTTTCGACCGATCCCGAGTTTCATAACCTTGCATTTTTGATGAATAATTGAATTTAGTTTTCTTTCTCCTTAAGTTAGAGTTTGTTATTGTTTTGTATCGAATAACCTTCTGCTCCACCAAGATGTTCTCATAAAAAATGATCACCCCCCAAAATATCTTCTTAACAAAAAAAGACTCATCACTGAAGAAACATATCAATTACCTGGAACTATTACCATGAAGCTGCATAGCTTTCGAACTGAAGAGATAAGTCCATCATTATCAACTGATGTTCGAGAACCTGAAAAAATGCACAATCAGATTTATCATCATACATCATATAACTTGGATTAATTGAAACATGGCATCACGAAAGATCACAGATAACATTGAGGGTCGCAACATTAAAACATGGAAGAATACGATTGCCTATGTCAAATTAAGACCTGGGCAGTCAAGTTGAGACTTAGGCAAATATATCACTGAACAATATGTTCATAACAGACAGTGTTGGCCTGTAAGGGCATACTCATTTGTATATATTTCAAGTAACAAGGTTAACTCAACTTATAATAGCATCGAAATTCAGTAGTAGTAAGAAAATAAATTATGCTCCATGGATTCATGTCAAATACATCTCTTCTTGTTTTATAGTTTAATCTGCAACTATAATTTTCTTTTCGGGCACTATTCATAATGTTTGTAATTCACACAAATAACCCTAAGGTTGGCCTTAAATGTCCTGTTCTGTCATTCTAAATGCTGGTAGCTTTAAATGTTACAAAATTCTTTGATCTTCTCTGACAACGTATTGTTTTTATCAGCAAAAGAAATATAATATTTCTATAAAATACAGATATTCCAAATAGGAACGACTGCACAGGATCCCAATGACTAGCTACCAGAAATCCAAAAATAAACCAACAAGGTGGAAAATACAAAACACCAACACAAGACCAATACACAACCTCTCACTAAACATTCTAAGCCAACAGAGGCCGACACTCAGCACCAAACAGGACCGCAAACTCAATCACGAGACTTTAATTTACGTGATCGAGGCACTTTCCAAGAAAACACTTCATCTGACGGGAACTTCATATCCGCAACCAGCTCCAATAATTTATGCTTTCTTAATTTCTACAAATTTTTGTGGGCTTAGAGGGGGTAAGCCCAACACCATCACATAATACCACATCTGACTCTAGCCCAAGTCCACACATAATCAATTGTGATTCAATTTTCAAACAAGGGGCTCAAGACTCACACCCCCATCTCCCGAAACAGCTGAGACCGCTGAACGAGATTGAGACGCGCCTTGAGAAGGCACATGGACAACGAAGCCGGGCCGGAGATCAAGAACATCTCCGCCAGTAACCTCCACCGACACACTTTTGCCTTTGGCAACGCCCACGTCCTGAGAAGGCAAGGACTCACCAGCTGCCGGCACTGACTCCAAAACCAGGTTAGGTGAAGCGAATGTCGAGACTAGAGACGAACAAGCATCACCGGAGGAGAGGTTCGCAGGCCTGAGGTGAAGCGGAGAGGAAGAACAAACCCCACTAGCAACCACTGCCATCGGAACAGGGGCCGACGAAGATGAAAGAGTAGCTTCAAATTCTGAAACCACACCAAGCGAGGCAAGCAAAGAGACGGGCGAAGCAGATACACTCAACTGAACCGGGACACCAACTTCCAACTTTGAAACCACTCAAGGCGAAGACTAGATCGAAGCAGAGCCACTCACGGGTGTCGGACTACCAAAGGTTTCATTGACACTGGGAGACAAGAGAGGACAAGTTGTTAACCCATAAGAACCTAGGCTCCATTAGAACACATTTAAAGGTTATTGTAGAATTGTAAATCAAGCTACATATTTTTAAATTTTACTCACATGAAAAATGTGTTGAAGTGTCCCACATTGAAAGAATACACTTTTAGTGGCCACTTGATATACGAGTTGGGCCCTCTGCCTAATAGTTTGATCTTTTGGGTTGGAGGAAGTTTACTGGTATATAAACAAATAAAACTGTAAAACTACGAAAGCCTAGTTCAAGGATTTTGTGTACCATGTCATGTATAAAAGAAAGAGGAAATAGCAAAAAAAAAATGTCATGAACTTTCACTAGATCTTGTCCCTGAGCTTTTTTTTAAGTTTTTTTTTTTTGCTCAAAAGGAAAAAAGAATATTATTGATGGAGGGCAAGATTCCAAAATGGGATCAACACATACTCAACCGCTGAAATGATGAAATACAAGTGATAGATGGGAACATAAGTGAGAAAATGAACTACGAGCTACGGGTAGTCATGGATGAAGTACATTGACGCACCACATCAGCAAACGATTGAATAGCATCTACATCGCTCAGCGAAGATGTGACCCCCATGAATTTTGCCAAATTCCACGTTTCGTAGCATTCCGTAAAGCTTTCTCAATACCGTTGGGCGATGACAAATCGGGTATGAAATCCTTGGGGAAAGGACGTTTAGAGCGAGCCTTCGACGATTTAGGCACCACATGTGAAGGCCTGCGGGAACCTTGGGTGGCGTGGAGCAAATGATGATTGACAAGTTCCTTAGAGGAAAGTGGTAAAGAGCGAGAACTTTATACTTGGAAGTGATACCAATCTATGGAGATACCGGAGTCGAATTGATCACTTGCAGATCTCCGCGATCGACTGGGCTGGTTTGATTTTGCCGTCTCGAATGGATCTACAGCGAAATAGAACGCAATCAGGGCCGGCAAATCTGACCGGAAGTCGCCACCTTCTAAGCCCTCCTCTGTCACAAACGTTGAAGCAGACCCCGAGCACCTCAAGGGTGACCGGACTAGGACAGAGAAGCCTGTACCGGAGTGTCTCAAGGTTGGAGAAGGAGTGGTAGATTCGAATAGAGCTGGCGGGACAACTGAATCGACGGCCAGCTGGAGGCGAATCCTGAAAGGGCCGTCCCCGATGGTGATTTTTACATAAGACCGTGCAAGGTCTGGGTTGGGAGCTACACCTAAGCCAAGGCCCTATCAAAATGATGATCAGAGGAAGACAACGAATGTACACTGACCATGCTCCAACCGAACCCGCGAAATTGACAATGGATTGGTGAGTGTGAGTCCATCCATCACTAGTAAGCCTAAAGGAGACAACTATCACAGCGATTTCTTTTGCCACCATTTTTCTACCAGTTTATTTTATCATGACTTGTAACATTAACAAGTGACAAAGATCAAAATGAAAGACATATGTTGTCTTCAAACTGCAATTAACAGTAGATATTCATATTTAATCCAAGTACTGACATAAGTGAGTAAAATATGCACCAAAAGTGAACTAACCATCCTTCATGTCTAAATTTTGTAGACAGCATAGCGCTGAATCCACAAGTCCATCTGAATGAGACACTAAGCCACTTAACAAGGCAACCTGCTCCATATGGAAACAAAAATTAGAATACATGTTTGGCTTAGCCTCGTGTGACACAACTAAATAAAAAATAAGAATACATCACCTCTGCAGTCTCAATATAGAGATTCAGCTGCCTCATCGGGGCTGAAATAGCAGGTATAGTGACCTCACTAAAAGCCATACAAGATTTTAGAAAACTGAGTGGTCTTTTCGCATCTTTTAAAGCTTTCATTGCTAAACAGTTGCTGGAATGAACAAGAGTTTCCTGTACACAGAACTACATGCTAAATGAAAAGTACAAGGAAATTCTAATAGGGAGAATCCTAAAAAGGTACTAGAACAGAAAAAAAAAATGAAGGGGATCCTTGGATAAATGCCTTCTAATCTTGGCGTCACCAGTTCAAGTCAGGGAAATAACCGATCTGTAAAAGCAGGAGCAAGGCTACTTAAACAAATAACCTTCCCAAACCCCACGATGGAGTTAGCCTTGTGCATTGCGCCAGCTATTTTACACTACAGACAGAAAAATGCATGCATATACAACCAAAAGGGTTTTCAGTACCACCTGATACCAATTTGGGTGGTAGCCATTACTGCCTATACTTTTTTGGTATGTTGAGGGACTTTTCTTGGTGTGTTTTTTTTTCAGAAATTTTTGCTTTCTAATATCACCGACGATGAGATTAAACAATTACCTCATGACACTTTACTTCAAAATAATGTTTCCTTCCTTCACCCAGTTTTTTGGTATGTTGAGGGTTTTTTTTCTTGGTGTATTTTCAGAAATTTTCGCTTTCTAATATCATTGATGATGAGAATAAACAATTGCCTCATGCCACTTAATTTCAGAATAATGTTTCCTTCCTGCACCCATTCCCCTTTCTTTTATTCTTGTCAGATATACTCACCATTATATCTACACAATAATTAGATGCTTGATTTAGTGGTTGGGTAGGTATATTCATCATTATATATACACAAAAAATTATATGCTTGATATAGTGGTTTTATAGGTCGCATTGCATCATCGCAAGCAGTAGCTTTGGCTGTTATTCATCATATTTTATCTACAATAATATCCAAAATCTTACTGGCTTCTATCCTGTATTTAGTTTCTGCCTTGCTATCTACCTCCTACAGTTGTTCAACAAATACTAATTTAACTTTGTCCAATAATGGCAAAGAGAAACGTGATTCAATAGTCTCATTATGTGCATGAGATTGTATACAAACAAAATGAATCTTATTTGCATAATGTTTCATCTTTAACAATCAGATCAAGTGGCAACGTCCCAATGGACTACCCCATACAAGGAAAGTCCACCTGCAAGTAGCTCACTTTATCATTGACTACTTCAAAAACTAGGGAGAATTGCTAAAATACACCCTCATGAATTGGATACAAACGGAAAACTACTCGATGAAAAAAAAACCGACCCATAAGCTGCCCAATAAATGGTTGTTAAAATAGATGAATGCTCTGTTAAAGTAATGGAATATACCATTTTTAATCATGTGCCAGGCACATGATAGTTTATTTTTTTCAAAACTCCAAAAATACCCTTAAACAATAAAATAACCCTAAACCTAAATTCTTCAACCTTAACTACCTCTACTAGCAGCCACAATCTATCAGGAGCACGACCATTGAACCAGATCGTCGACTTTGTCACCTAAGTCGACCTCGAGTCCCTCAGCTTCTCGGCGATTCCATGGTCCATCTCAAGTCCTTCAACTTCCAAATCTGTATGAGCTCAGCCATGAAATGGATCTTGGAGTAGAGATCGGAACCAGTTGTCATGGGTGACATATTAGGTGATCTCCAGATTGAGTGGCTCCTCCTTGCCAGAAAATCAAAGTCATATTCCCACGCTCGTCAACGCCGAAACCCACGAACTCCATTAAATCAATAACTCTATAAATCCTTCAACTGGAGATGCGATGCGAGGAAGGGGCCGCCAGAGACCAGAGGAAGACAAAGTCACGTCGAAGACGCAGCCGAGATTTAAGTTTTTGTATTTCATTTTCTTAATAAGTATTTTAAAAATCAATTTTAATATCTCAAAATTAATTCAGTTTTTGTAAAAATTAATAATTTATCTACTCAAAATTAATATTCAGACTTTTATCATGTTTTTAATCTTTTTTAGTAAATATTTTTAATAGTTAATTCTGATTCTATAAACTTATTTTAATAATTTTGATTTTTCAAAATTAAATTTGATTTTACAAATAATAATTAATTAATAAATCAGATTTCAATTATTAAAAATTATTATTTAAGGATACAAGGGTATGCTTTGAAAATTTAAGAGTGATATGAGGGTGTTACGGTATTTTAAATTGTAAGGGTAATTTTGTCATTTTCTCTAAAAACTAAAGAAACTTAATAGAAGACCCTATACTATTGAGTGGGCATCTTATGGGTCATATTTTTTCATTAGGCAGTTCTGTCCACGTCCAATTCATGAGAGCACATTTTAGCAATTCCCTCCAAAAACTAATATGATTTCATATAGAAGCATAATATCAAGTTCTTCATGTTTTGGCAGCTTAACTAAGATAAACAAAGGTGCAATGCCAGTTCAGAACACAACAAAATGTCAAAAAAAAAAAAACAATGTAATAGGCAACCAAGGGTGGTGTCAACAGGAGAAACAAGTATCAGAATTTGTACCCTTTGTTCCAATTAGTCCCAAAGTATGACAAGTTGTACCGTTTTGGTCAATGTCCTCAAATTGTGCATTGTATTATTTTCAATGTTCTAAATAATAATATTTCTTATGTCTGACGTGGCTGGTGCATGACATGGTAGCTGCTAATTACATACAAGAACAAAACCACCGAATGTGGGACCAAATTGGAACAAAACTACATAATTTGGACCAAGTTAGCAATTTTTCCTGATAAAAGGGGGTAACTACTGAAAACTACCCACATGAATTGGACACGGACATAAGCTGCCTAATGTTTAAAAAACGTGCTACGGGCTACCTATTCAATAGTGCACCATTAAGAAACTTTACATTATGCTAAAAGGATGGACATTAATTGAATATTCTATCAGAATGAATGGAATATTCTGTTTTTAATATGTGCCAAGCATGTGGAGCTCATTTTCTTCTTCAAAAACCCGAAAATACCCCTAAACTCTAAATTTTTCTAACCCTAAATTTCTCTATCCTTAAATAACCTTAATCCCTAAATTCCCATAAACCCGGTCATGAAACCCAGGTGTCGCTGGTGCTCGACCATTGAATTAGGTTGTCGCCGGAGCTTGGCCATGGGACCAAGACGTCGTTGGAGCTCGACCATGGAACTAGGTCGTCACCAAATTCAACCTCGAGTCCCTCAGCTTCTCAGCGAACTCCATGCCACATTCTAGATCTAGTGGCTCCAAGAATTTCTTTCTCCGACGTGAAATTCTGCTCCTGATATCCTAGTCGACAGAAAATCATTCGTTCAAGTCATTGTCGTAGGTGAGGGATTGGATGACCTCCAGATTGAGCAGCTCTTCCTTGCCGGAAAATTGAAGCTGGATTCCCATGCTCATCAACGTCGTAACCCACGAACTCCATAATCCTGGAGACAAGATGAGAGGAAGACACCGCTCGAGACGCGATATGAGGAAGACCCGCTGGAAATGCCACCCGAAACACGACGCAGATGAAGTCTAGATTTAGGGTTTCTTTTTATTGTTTAATAATTATATTTAAAAAGTTAATGCAGATTTATGATTGTAACTTTTAATATTTCAAAAACAATTCAGATTTTATAAAACAAATTATTTGTTTGTAAAAATTAATATTGAACTTTTTTCCAAAATTAATATTTAAGATTTTCTTTCATTTATTTTGTTTTTGCTAAAATTTAAAAGAAAACTACTCAGATTTTATGCATTTTATTCTAATAATTTAGAGTTTTGAAAAATATAATTTTAATTTTTTGAAAATAATTCTGGTTTTATTCAAAAAATAATTCTAAGAATATGAAGGTATTTGTTGAATATTTAAAAGTGAAAGGAGCTATTATGGTCTTTTTAAACTATAAGGGCAAATTTGTCATTTTGCCTAAAAAACTAACAAAGCTTAACAGACGACGATGCACCATTGAATGGGCAGCTTGTGGCAGGTTTTTAAACATTACACAACTTGTCGTCCGTGCCCACTTAATTTGGGCAGTTTTCAGTAATTCCCCAAAAGTAAAGTATAGTTAATTGAGCGCCATTATTTCTTCCTAAACTTCTATGATCATCATACCTTAAGTTGATTTATGCCACCAAAGGCTCCGCGACATTCAACTAGAAATGTTAAATGACGTTCCATCTCTGCCCCATAGTCAACCTAACAAAAAATAGCAACAAATGTCTACACGTTTATCGAAGGTTGTGAATAGTGATACAGCAAGAACTTAGCACATGAAGAAAATGAATATGCAGTTAAAATTACATACCATATGGACAAAGCGAGAAATCAAACGCGTTTGCTGTTGGTTATCGCCATTTACATAGTCAATACCATCATGTAGAGACTGTGAAATTTCAAAAAGTAACTGTATCGTTCTAGGATCACATATATGCCCATTCCTGTCATGAAACAAACATAAATTACAACTTCTATGAAAAATATAATGCAAACTTTACAGGTGACACAAGCACTATAGCAAGCAGAAACATGAAAAGGTCCAGCACAATAGCCTTTGTTATGCGTGCTTCATATGGTGTATTTTTCTCTTCCTGACGAACAGCTATATTTGTTACATTACATGTATACTGCTTAAAGAGAAAGAACAAACCCAGCAATAAGGTTGACATGGGCCTAGATTGGTAGATGCAATGTAACCTGATTTTTTTGATAAAAAATCACAAGTTACAAAAGCTTGTGACATGAATCATTACCTCTCATCGTCAAGACGACTCCTAGTCAATATACTATTGCACACTATATGACCAATATCTACATGTTTTCCCCGCATCACATGTCCGAATATTTTACCAATCCCTGAAGCCGTCTTAGACACCCAATGCCTAGGTCTTAACCTTTGGGAGTTCATTATGACCTTACCCATGAACACAATATCTACTTAACAGCTTTTATTGGGCTTGACTTGTGATATATAGTTGATGATTTAGCAAGCTAAGGTAGCGCTAATGCAAGAGAAAGATGGTCTAGCATGGTAGGGTAAGAGTGTAAAGGTTCTCAAGTACAAGATGTGAAGCCAAGGTAACTAATAACATGTACCTTGTTGCCATATCAAGAATCTTCATATTGACAATGCTTCTTGAACTCCCATACATCACATCTAAGATCTCAAGAAAATAGTTCTACAAAATAACAATTACAAATCAAGAAGCTATTAGTTGTGAAAAGAAAGTATGTGATTATGATCTCAAGCTACACAAACCATATGTAAACATACAGAAGAACATCAATGAGAAACATACCAATGAAAATACACCTTCCAAGACTTCGATATTGGAAAGAAGCTTCACCAAGATGGACTGCAAGATCGTCAGTTCATCTTCAGAAATGCCATTATTGCATGATCGCTTTGAAATGCCTTCTAAAATGGAATTTATATGATTTTCCTGGTATACAACAATAACAGATTCATGATAAATGGGAACTAGCAGAATAAATTTATATGATTTTCCTGTATCTGACAATAACAGATACAGGTTAAATGCAAACTAGCAGAGTAAATAACAAATTAAATATCATGTTAACTAACTGGTTAAGTGCTAAGGTTCTTGGTCCAAGGGCCAGGGATCAAACCCAGTAGGTGGACTTAGTGCTGACAAAAAACATATGCAATATGCCAAAAAATAGAAGAGCTCAAAAAGACATATTCATTATACTGCATTAGAACTTGATTAAAAGCATTAAATGAATTTAAAATCCAGACAGCATGACAGCCCAGCTATGTTTTTTTTTTTAATCAAAAAGAAGGGAGATGCATTAGAAAATAAAAGGGTTGGGGTTTCTGGGGTAGAAACCACAAACCCAAAACAGAGTCTGCAACAAAAAGAAACCAACACTCCACCCCCTATGGGAATATAACTTTATTTTTGCTCAGCCATGCCGCCACCTACCAGGTCAGAACCCCAAACATTGGACCAAGGACTCAAGCACGTAACTGCTAATAATGTTTCTTCATCTTGCTGTCAGGGAAACCAACTAAGTAAGATATCTAACAAAGACATCCTAAATAAGAAGCTGACAGCAAGTAACAATACAACACTAATTTTCAAGAAACAAGTAAAACATAAATTATAATGGCATTTACAAGATCAAGCCTTCTCAAACTTACCATCTGGTTTTGAAGAACTAAATCCATGTAAACATCCACAACTTTCAAGTACTCATCAAGGCTATTATATGGAGTAACAACCTAACATTGCAGATGCAGTTGAAACACATGAAATGTCAGCGAAAATTAACTTGATAGAAAACATTTCTTGAAGTGCTGTGATTCTAAGGAACTTGAATGCTTGACACAGATGCAAACGGTTCTAACGCCGGCAATATGGTGTATGGATAAAAATAATTTTGTATGCTGACTCTCCATTTCTGACCCTTCAATACTTGAGAGTGATATTATGCTTTTGGCGTATCCACTGGGTTGACAAATAACCTAATATTTTCACATTGCAAGTTAACTTTCTTGTATGGATAAACAATAATTAAGTCCTTCAGACCTGGAGACACACTTGACCAAAGAAAATCTTTACCTCCAGTCTTTTAATGGGTGAAGACTACGTGAGCCACAAAGTCATCCAATGAGGAAGAAAACAACTCATATAAGAGGACTGTCAAATTACAATGACCCACAATCTAGAAGGCCCTTATATAGTCCTAGATCAATTATTTTGCAGTTCAGTTAAAGGGCAACTTGTCCCTGAATTTGTCAAAAAATTATAATAAGCTCACTATCTTACCAGTACCCCATTCCAGTGAAACATCTAAAAATAGAGAACTGAGTTTAGAATATCAAACCAACTGGCAAAAAGAACTCCACTGAGTACCTGAAGAACTTTATCCATCACCGCATCGACTATGTCCATTTGTAGTCTCCCCTCACATAGTCTATATCCAAGCAACCTGTAATTCAAACACTGCATAATGCAAGTTAAACCTACCGAAGGAACACTTTTAAACCGCTTTTAGTGCACTAAAAGTAACACATGCTCACAGCAGAAGTGTTGTAATCAAAATCAATACCTGATCAAATGAATAATCATTGTTGCACTCAATGAGATGAAGAATTTCCATGGCATTAGAAAATACTACTTCGCTTGGAAGTTCTTGTAGCAGAAGGTGAAGAACAATTGATATACAAGGGAAATTTCCGAACAACTCAAACTGACTCCTTCCTAGCCCAAGATCCACCAGTATGCTGCTGACTTGCCTCTTCAACAAATATTAGAATGTTATTGAGTCAGAATACTAAAGAATCCGCACAAGTCATGGTATCACTATTCACAAGAAATTGCTTTCTTCAAGTTTTATATTGGGCTACAACTAAGGGTTTGAACTCTCAAGAGGTCAACCTTATTAGTTGACTTTGGCTTTTGCATTTGTATGTAGCTTCAGTTTTTTTTATATCCGAACCATGTGAGGCTTTAATCTTTGACATTCCCCCTCACATGCAGCCTTCATATCAATTTTTATAGTGGGATCAACATGTGCACAATTATCAAGGCTCCTTACACCTAGACATTCTTCTTCTACATCTGGGTCACTGCAAGCGGAACTTTTTAATGGTAGACTCAACGCAAGCAAAATTTTCAGCACTCCCTCTCCTGTATAGACATTTTTCTTCTACACACATGGGAGGGCAAACATGAACCTGCCTAATTTTACATTTTGTTTTTTTGGATCATGATTCCATCTTCACATTTTTTTTCCCGCATTGGAGTTCATGGGGAGAGATGAACAAAGACGGCACATACCAAAATCAAACATGTTTTCATACCATGTTTAGTTGTATTGTTGGGTTACATACGAAGGCTTAAGTTTTCACACTAAAAAGGCATACTTATTAGCTGGATTTGAATTTTGGCCTCTGAATGAAACTTTGCTTTCCAATCTAGGTGGGACTTAAATCTTTAATAGGCTTCACTTGCACACTTCAGGATTATAGAGAAGCTGCAGCAGAAGCAGTGAATTCAAGAAACTAACACAATCAGCATGAGATGACGAATTACCGGAAGGCAGTCATAGTAAACCCAAAAGTTGTTGCATATAATTTCTTTTGTTCCTCTAAATTTACTATTATTCGAAAAGCATGTTGATAATATAATCATATACATTAACATACACGACAAACAAAGATGGATTTGCTTTCACACAGATGAGATAGGCTTGCAAGACTAAGAATGATTACCACGTTGAACTGACCTGAGACGCATCTTTGAATAGGTGTTTCATGATATACTCAATTGCTGGTTCCATCAAACTGACAAGCAACCTTTTATTGTTACCAAATTGTCCATGTTTAACACCCTTTTCAGAAACAATCGGCATCAGCAGAATTTTGATGTCATTTGTACATGTAATCAAGTATCCTGATCCAATAGTGTCAGAAAAAAACACAGTATTAATACAATGCTAGTAATTAAAATGACATAAGCATGGAAAAGTTGAAGGCTTGGCAACAGTCCACAAGTCATAATGGTTGACAGTAAAAGGGCAAAGCATTGTTATGGACCCGGGATTGGACCACGTTATGGGATATGTTTTTGTGACATTCATTGGAGAGAACACCAGCTCTCTTGAAGCATTCATTAGATTAGAGAGAACGTTGATCTCCTTAAGCTAAATACTTTTCTTCATTGATTGATTTTTATTCTTCCTCTCAAGATCTTTATATAAGAGTAGAGATTCCTAACACATAATGAAATCTACTAGAGCTTTCCTAACATATAATAGGATCTATTTTCTCAAATGCGTCTACTAATGCAATAAGGAAACTAAGGGCATGTCCAGCCGAGCTTTGGATAGGGTTGCTGATGTTAGTTAATTAATTATGTTATCTGAGGGTTGCTGATGTTTAAAGTGTAGTGGAGAAGAGGGTTGCTGATGGTTTTTTTATTTTTTTAATCTGAAATTCATTTTTCGATTAAATTTTAAATCAGATTAAATGAAATGTAGAAGAATATTTTATCACAAACACTAAAATAAGAATTTTGAAAACTAAAATT
>JAYMSW010003064.1:0-12768 GCA_036897725.1 Erodium texanum | reverse complement strand
GGCACAGCAACTGGTACTCCAACCAAGTCCTTCAAATTCCTCTCTGGCAGGATAACTCTCTTGATACCACAACGGTGAGCTGCCAAAATCTGCAGAATGTAGCTTTGTAAGCAATCAAACAAACAAATCCTCAATACATATCAACTCGTATCAATTTTGTCTAAAAGCAGTTGACACTTTTTGTGCAAGTTTCACTAACAACCAGGAGGTTCCTTGAAAGAGAACACTTGGATTAATAATAGAACTTTCAAACCTTTCAGCCTAAAAAGTACAATAATTTGGCTGAGTGGGCTCTAGAAGGCCAAAACAATGTTCTCATGGATTAAATTCAACTTCTTTGACTACATAACGCATATGGTATACCACCACAATCATTAAATGTGGATAGATAAGCAGCAATATTGAATGGCAAGAGCCCAAGATATAGATAGATATAATGACAAATACTTTACACCTTAAGCTATATTCAATTTTTTTCCCCTTAACTGTTTATTGCCATAAAAAAATAATCAAGCATTCTTCTGTAAGGTGTCATTGTGACTGGAGAAATACCTTGTCCTTGATGCCACCAACAGGTAGTACGAGACCCCTCAAAGTCATTTCTCCAGTCATTGCTGTGTCTGCTCTGACCTGTTTCTTAGTCAAAAGTGAAACCAGAACAGTCACCAAAGTGACACCTGCAGAGGGCCCATCCTTAGGTACAGCCCCAGCAGGGAAATGTATATGAATATCTCGACCCTCTAGCAGACTGATTCTGTCACCAGCTGCCAACCTAAGATGTGCTGCCCTAGCTCTCACCTGGCGAAGGGCAAAATGAAAAGAACACTAGGTTATTAATAATTTAGAATTTTTATAAGATGTAAAAAGATGCACCAAATAAGGTGAGTAATGAAAATTTCACATCAACAATGCAAGTAACCTGCAAGAAAATATTACCCAAGTCAAAGCTATTTGTGCGGATTCTTTAATAACATCACCAAGTTGCCCGGTTAGACGTAATTCCCCCTTTCCAGCCATTGCTGTGGCCTCCACAAACTGGACTTCCCCACCAAAAGCAGTCCAAACAAGCCGAACACAAACTCCGGGAGATGCAACACGTTCTGCAGCTTCTCTGTCATCAAATTTAGGAGGCTGCATAATGGTTTGGACAAACAACATCCAGTCTGTTAAGTATCAAAAATCAATCTTGTCCTCATACAATTAAGAGAAACAACATGCTAAGATTATATAAATCTTCCTCTTGTAACAAACCACATTATATATGAATATTGTATGCCTACCCCAAAAAAGGAATGAATATCACAGGCTATAACATAAAACTGCAAGGATTACACATTAGGTCTGCATTTGCATTTTCTAGACCTTTCAATCACATGAAAGAATCAATTATTTAACACAACCCATAACTAGTAATTTCTCAAGCACATTCAATCAGAACTTAGTAATCCTACTTGAAGTCTACACTTCCTCAACATTACTTGAAATTGGAAAGTCTTTGCTTTAAAATGTCACTAAATAGTTATCTAATTTAATACTTCTCCAAACCATGCCACAAATGTGCTTCACTTCCTAATAATGAGGCTACAAAAGCACGACTGCAACCAACCTAATAGGACACTTCAGGTCATAAACAAACCCTAAAGCTGAAGACCAACAAGTTCTTCTTAATGATCAAATACAAGTAACTAAGCACATTATATTGCCCATGTAGCAAACTAACCCGTCTACAGAATCCAAAGCATGAAGCATCTTGATGGTAAATAAGAATGGGGTATAGAGCATTGATAAAATAATGCTTACCCCAAGAACTTTTTCCAGCATATCTTCATCTACAATCAAGGGATAGCTAATCCTAAATGTACTTGAAATCTCGTGGTTGTTTACACCCATCGGAATGACTTCCATTTCCACTTCAGCTCCATCAGCAAGTCTGTTGTCGAGCAGTGGTGAAGCAATCTGATGAACATCTTTGCTCATAGAGACAGCATGTTCTTGCTCTGCAACTTTTACAGCTGCTGCCCGAGCCAAAGCAGACAAGTTCCTCTCCAGATTCCGAACACCAGCCTCTCTAGTGTACCTCTGAATGACAAGTTTCACCATAGCCTATACAAACATGAAGGCATTAATAGATCATCACCCAGTATAACATGGTTTTCAACTGTAAGAGAATATATAAATATGGTATATCACAAACAGGGTATGCTTTTGTCACCGTACTGGCCAAAGCTCTGTACCAACGGTTCTCTCCAAAGATTTGCAGGACAATGAACATGGATACATATTAGTTTGGGAGAATAACCAGATTGCCATGTCTAACATTCATGACTTTCTGGAGCTCCTATTTGAGATATACGGAATTAATAAATAAATCAATGCAATGGGTTTAACTAGAGACGCTAGAATATAAGAGAGATCATGAAAACCTGACAGTTCAAAATTAGCTGTTTTCCTATAGGTGAAAGAATGGTTCATTTTCTCATTCAGAGACACGTGGTTGAAGTCAGAGTCTACATTTATTCCAATAGCTGTTGAAGAAACAATATGTAACACTCCATTACCTCAGGAATTTGAAGGAACTCGGAACTCACTCCATGCTGTTGGAGAACTCGTGGAATTAAATGCCGCATGGCTATTCTGAGCTTTTCTTCCGGTGTATATCCAGGCAGTTCAATGACTTCCATCCTGTCTAAGAGTGCAGGAGGAATAGGCTGCACTCTATTCGCAGTTGCCACAAAAACTACCTTTGAAAGGTCATATGGAACATTCAGATAGCTATAGACCATCGATTAAGGAATCACCATGGATACACTTGAATTTGTGACACATGTTCGCTCGTACGCACCCACCATATACTATATAAAATAGTTAGACCTTACTTCCAACCTTGTGAATCACCTCAGAACTTCATAACGAGGAAAGAAAAGGCATGGAGAATATTGGGAACTTAAAAAAGTTGTCATGACATCATAATAAAGTTAGTTGTCAAATATGGTAGAAAATCAATGACCAAAATAAGAAAACTACCCAAAACCAATTACTATAAGACGATGGTCAGCGGAAATAATTCTTAGCATTAAGAGAATTATAATTGGAGAATTATTTTTATTTTTTTTGAAATGTCTGAACTGAAAAATTAAAAGTTACCACCTGTTCCTCTAAAGTCAAAACAACAATCTCGTGAAAATACTCAAATAGGATACTGATCATTGAATGTTTTATTCTGTTCAGGATCGAGAACCTCAAGCAAAGCCGAAGCTGGATCCCCACGCACATCAGAACCAGTTTTGTCGATCTCATCCAACAGCATAACAGGATTGCAAACTGCCACTTTCTGGAGGTCAAAATACACAAAAACTTGATATTGTTAACAAATAAAAACAATGAATTGAACTATCATACTTCCAAAACCAGGGCTCAAAAGAAATTATCTTTTTCAGATCACATAATATATAACTATAACATTGAAAATATTGTCAACTAGAACTGGAAATGGTCCAAAAGTATATCTACAAAAGCCACATCAGAACTGATCTGCATCAACGTTCTGTCTAGAAGGAACATAAAACCCAATCAGTGATTTTATGTTTATTTATTAGCCATGTAACTCGTTCTGTTGAATTAATGTTTCTAATCAAAATCCAAAGAAACAATCAATTCACAAGTGAACCTTTCGAAATTCACAGACTAACTAAGGTACATCATTCATTTTGAGTTCTAGGCCACCCTAGGGGGACATAAGATAAAGCAGATGGACATCAAAATTTCCTCCATTTGGTATTTAAGGAAAGAAACTAAGGGTTGTGAGAGGAATAGTAGGAATTAGGGTAATAAGTATCAGGTTGGTAGTTCTAATCCCCATACTTGCAATTATGGGCTACAAAAAAAATATGTACAGGAAAAAAATGTGGATGCTCATAATCCAGTGAAACAAATATTACTCCAAGATAAAAGCGGAAAGTATAATCAAGTAAAAAAATAACATTCTCATGAATAAACTAGAACCAGCAACCATTAACATTAGCAACCCATGAGGTTGGTATGACATGTAATTTCAGTGATAACAAAACATGTATGAAAAAACAGTACTGCTCCAAGTATTCATTCATTAACCAACATATATGGGAGTAGTAAATAGATTGTTCAAAACTGAGTGAGCATGGCACATGATACATATGCTAAATTCTAAAGTTTGAGATGCAATAATGAAATCGTATACAAGGTCCTGACTCCCGATGATGAGCATAAATAATCCATGGATAGTTGATTCTTTACCAGGGTATCAAACATGTCTAGTGCGAAATCCATAATCCACAAAAAATAGTAGCTACCTTCAACCCATCAATAAGGCGCCCAGGCATGCTGCCAATATAAGTTCTCCTGTGTCCTCTTATATCAGCCTCATCTTTAACGCCACCAAGGGATATACGAATAAATTTCCTGCCCAAAGCAGCGGCTATAGATGATGCCAAAGATGTTTTGCCAACACCTGGTGGACCCACAAAGCACAACACAGGGCCTCTTGCATCCGGTTTAAGCTACAATGAGAACAATCACCTTGAATAAACATCAATTCAAGAATTAAAACACTCAATACAGTAGAAGCAACAAGACAGAGATAGCTTATACACCTTACGAACAGCGAGATATTCAATAATCCGTTGCTTGACCTTAACCAAACCATAATGGTCACTATCAAGCCTCTCTTTTGCAGTTTTTAGGTCCAATTCAAGTTCTTCACTTGCCTTCTGCCAGGGAAGATCAGCAAGAAGCTCTAGGTAGACACGTGAACTACTATATCCCGGTTGCTGAGGCTGCATTTTTTTAAGCCTCCTGAGATTTAGAAGGCCAAAAAAATTCATTAGATAAGCCCCCACTAAACCTTACAATAGAAATATGAGAATTTTGTAAATAGTAAAGTGAGGGAAAGAAAAATTAGATATTGAATTCAGCTAATATCAGAAATGCAGCCAGTTGTTACCAGTTTTTTTCATAATGCTTTCACCATTTATGACTTCATTACCATATATCAGTTATAAGATTATGAAAAGTTCAATGCTATTGAAGGTTAAATTATTTAGTAAAGACATACGGCCCTCCATTCACATCTTGCATGTAGGTGTTATGTAACAGTGTAATCTAAAGAATGAAGCAATAAACCCAGAATCCATCCTTTCCTTTTTCTAGCTATCATACAGTTGTTTAATGTTTTTCCTTGGTCATTTTTGTCCATGCTAAAACTACTTAGCTTCTCATCGTGTAACCTTCTGTGAGTCAAGTGGAAACTGCTGCACTTAATCGATGCATCAAAATAGCTTTAAGATTCAAATCAAGCTAACTAATTAGAATAAGCTATTTTGTTTCAATAACCAGACATTAACTGTCTGGCAAGCACAAAATCGTCTCCCTTTATCACAATGTCTATGATATATCACCTTAACTCCCTCTGTGCATGCTTCCAGATGCTTGGAGGCATTCCTGCACTCTGCATCTTTCTTTCTAGTGAAGCCACATCATCCTCATCATCATCATTGTCTCCAAGCTCTTCTTTTATAGCCCTCATCTGAAACAAATTTCAGACAGTAAGCAAATAAGAGGATGAATCTGGTATCTAGAAGTTGGAAAAGTACAAACGTCCTCAAATAATTTAGAAGCCAAGTTCTGAGGACCATATTCAGGTCATACATACAAGAGATAATTGAACCCAGTGAGGTGCAACTTGGGCAAGTTGGCCTGGGCCAAAAGGCAACCCAGGCTCATCCCTTGCTTGGTCCACAAAACTATACATTGAAGTGAGAAGCCAAATTCCTAGGAGATATTTGAAGTGACAAGCAATTATAAGAGATCAACCAAACAATTTGATTACAAGTTACTGATTTACTTCGTTAAGTGTGATTTACATGCGGATGTGGCCCCGCGGGACATAGAGAAATGACAAACATCATTTTTTAAATGCCTCACACACTTCGTTATCAATCCTTAACCAATTCAGTATTATCACTCAAACATTAATATCAACCTGGTTCAACATCACGCAAACCTGACATTGACATATTTATGCAGTGTGGGATGAAACTCCACGGAACTTTGCAACATATTCACATGCTGAATAAAAAATCTATAATTGGTATGAGAAAGTCAACCTGTTGACGCAAAAGAAACTCCTTTTGTGATTTTGATAACTGGCCCTCTACCTTTTGAGTGATCTTTTCTGCCACACGAATTGACTGTGACAAGTAACCATTGATTTGAATTAATGTTGTATTAAGCATCAAGCTGACTGGATTTTAGGGCATCAGATACTAGTCATAAGGAAATCACTGGATTACCTGTAAATGCCTGTCAACTAACTCAGTAGCTTTCGAGAGCCTCACTTTTAGATCAACTGAATCCAGCATAGATAACTGCTCTTCAAAGCTTATCTCAAAGCTTGCAACAAATATATCTGCCAATTTGTGTAGTGGAACCGTCTCCAGAAGAACTTTTGTTCTTCCACCAGTTTTTTGTTTCTATGAGTAGAATGTATCACCGAGTTATTCATAGAATGAAAAAAGAAATAAAGTAAAAAGCAATAGAATATGAAGTTTTGTGCAGCAAAGGACTGATAGCCTTGTTGTGCACATGATCTAATAACCCATTGCACAAATAGCATGCTAAAAGCAAGTGATAAAAGCTTTCCACAAGATGAAGTTTAGGAGATGCACCTGCTCAAGAACAGAAATAAGCTCCATGGCAGTTGCTTTGAACTGGCGAGACAACGTTATGAAGTCTGGATCATGCTCCACTTGCTCCATCTCTGAGTAGAAAATGGGAGAAACCAAACATAGGGATAAATAGGGCATGAATCGCATCACCAACTTATACAAATTTTAAGAAAAGAAGATGACACTTATAGTACAAAAAATAGGCCATAAAAAGTGTCAGGAATAAGATACTTGATGCAGTTTAATATTGTTCATCATATCTAGTTTTGTTCGCACAACATTCATGTGAGTTAATTAACCTAAAACAGGAAGGTTAATTATAATTACATGCGATCTACTACATATATTGATCTAAATTGAGAAACTTCAATCACTACTGATCTGTGACCAAACGCCCGACTTGAACATCACTTCTAAGAAACTACTTTCAAAAGTTCGTGAGAGTAAAGACTCATACCAACACAAAAAGCTACCTCACATGCACAAAAAAATATGAGAATTATATTGCTAATGGGCGTACTGTTCTTGCAATCGTCCATTCCCAGTATGAGAACTGATCTAGATACTACATGTGATAGGAAGATAGTGGGCAAATGCAAACAAAACAAACAGGGGTGGAGACCACTTGTGTGCTACAGCATTATCTAAAGCCAGGACATGAAAGTTTGCATGACAACAACACACAAACCAAGGGGCATTGCTTGGATGCTGATGTGAGTATACATGGATAGAAGATGGAAAGCGCTGTGTTCTTCGGAGAAATGGGGTTTCCTATCATAAAGCACGGCCACTGGAGGCACAGCTGCAATTGCAATGGCAATTAGCAACATCAAATCAAGATTGGGGTATACTAGAAACTTACCAGATTTTGTCATTCCCAGAGGAGCAATCCGTGCAGTATAATAAGTTCCTCTTGTGCTAAGTTCCTGGACACTGAACCTGCACAGACCTTCTAGAACAACTATGTATGTGACCCTTCCACTTGGCTTTTCCACTCCTCTTGAAAGATGTAGAGCACGGGCAGCAACTCCCCTGAAATTCAAAGCAGACACCATCCACCCCAGTAAGCATGTAACTGAATTCATTCAATGGCCCCCAATAAAGGCGGATAGTCACAGAAAGATAAACAAGCATGAAGAAATAATATTGCTCATGTAAGCAATAGTAGTAAAATAAAAACTATTCCAAGCACTTCATACCATTACGAATATAAATGTTACAACAAACATAGCATCCCATATCAATATGATTGGTTGAATTGAAATAGACCAACCTACCTGTTATGCCAGTGAATAACTTCCTGCTGATTTTTCCCATCAAGCTTTTGAGCATCTGATGTACCAGCTTGAACTTTCAGGCCTCTCTCCCCAGAATCAGTTCCCACACCTAAATTTAGAGTGAGTTAGATCAAGGAACTCACAAAAATAACATATCTTTTAAAAGAAGAAAAAACGTACATCTCATTGAGACAATCCATCATACACTTGAAATGCAAAAAAAAAAAAAACATACAAACAAACAAACTCCACAATGACTGTGTTCACCTTGAGACAGCACTAGTGCCACCAAACCAGCCTCTGCTGCATCTGTCACCTGAAGTTGGTAAGATCACTATGCAACAGTGAAATATGGTGAGATCACTATGCAACAGAAGATAAATACACCATAACTGGATGTAAAACCTAAAGAGGCAAGTAACTTACCGCGAGAAGTCTTTCCAAAAGGGATGACTTAATCTGGCGAAGTTCATCACATGTCGTAGAATTGACTAAGTTATTTCCCGGGGTGCCTTCAGCAAGAAACCTTTCTAGCTCCCTATGAGAAGGATACTGAAATGGTCTCTAGGGATCTGGCACATGGAGAACTTCATATTTTGCACCTAACTCCTCCATAGAGCTTAAAAGATCAGAGAAAACTTCACCTGCATATTTAATGTAAAGTGTCTCCTCATTGCCATCTCCTAAAGCAATAAAAACCAATGACATTGGTAAAATGTACTAAAATTAATCACATCAATGTATATTATTTTCACATTACATACTTTTAGAATGTGAATGGCCAACTTCTTTCATAGGAGAGTATCCATGGTAGACTACAACCAAATCTGTTTGCTCGTTTGATCTTTTTTCCATCCTTGAACTCATATAATCCTTTGTATTTTTAAGGTAACAAATAACACAACACATAGATTGATAATTTGACAAGTATGATTCATTGTTGAGATTTTACATATCAGATTACTATTACCAATTTAACACAAACAGATATTAAAATCAATAAGCCTCATAATACATAACTAATTGCAAATTTACTCTCACCTTCCTCCACAGAAAAAAGGTTTTTTTTTTTCATAACATTGCACTTCAGTACATAATCCCTCGAGCAAACCTATTCACCTTCTACACTACACACTTCCCTTTCTTGATAAGGTTCTTGGTAATTGACGTGTTATGATCCCAGTAAAGCTCAATTATCTCAAATACCATATGTTAAAAAAATATTAACCACAACTCTAAATTCAATTTAGTTCAACTAATTCAGTCAATCAGAACTATAAAATCTATATGGAACAAAAACACATCTGTGTAACTAACAAACAATGGTCTCCGGGTTTTCTGTATGCATACTCGACTTATTGCGGTCTAAACTCATTCATATGATTCAAATATGATAAGAAGACTGGATATGCAAACCATCCTAATTAAATTTAGCGTGCATGAACTGCAAAGGTAATTACCTTCAATTTGCCCAGGGGGTCTCCATCTAAGATGTTACTTCCAGCATTGTAAATCACCAACTCAGGATCAAAAGAATAGCCAGAAACCTGAATTCCAAATTCAACAAATTTTGTATGACAAAAACCTTGATAGAGCAACTGCAACTACCAATTGATTTTATTTCTGCATCTAGACACCAAATGACATCAATTTCACTACTTTCACCTCAAAAAATTAAATTTTTCACAATTTATGTAATCTATATATGACATACCTCAAGGGCCCCATCTAGTTTATTCAAGTACACATTCGTTCCTGTTCTACTCTGGACCATGTTTGGAAAAAAAATATATTACTACAATCAATAACAAAACTGACTATATAATATTGCCAATACGAGACTGATGTTTACATCAACTTCGACCTTCTGATCAATGTATCTCATGGCCTCCATATCCTAATAAACAATGAAGAAACACAAGAACCAAACAAAAATTCAGTATATGTGTGAGCAAGTGAGTGTTGATTTTTCAACATAAAGCATTCTGAAGTAATGAGCAGCCTTACTGTCATTGGCAAAATCCATCACATGGCATTTCCTTAATGTGCATCAAGATCAATAATCATCACCATGACATATTTAATAGATGAAGCAAAAAGTAAATAAATCTTTAAAGTTAATTCTGCTTGAAATTTAGACAACCAACCTACAAATTATAATGTACACTCTTTTGCATTTTTTTTACTTTCTAGTACCTTGATATATTTAACCTAATAATAAAGGCATAATGTATGTAGAGAGAAATGTCAAAGGCATAATGTATGCAGAGAGAAATGTCTGCATACACACAAAATCCACCTCTTTTTCCCCCACAGTAGTGATGGAATCCTCCTCCGGCATTAGTAGCCCATCCTCTCTCTCTTTTGCAAGCTTTGATGCCAAAATAGTTCCTTCAACCTGTAGTAAAAGCTGGTCAGTACTTGTTTCACTGTTCAGAAGGTAAACTTACAAAATTACCATATGAATAATAACTTCACCTGCTTGGTGAATGGGTAGAGAACTTTCTACCGCGCAATCTAATTAGGTAATACTGCAACGGGAGGGACCTACATAATTAGCACTATGAGTAGGTCAGTAATCTTGATAACACATTCAGCTACTACAGATGAAACAGTCAAATCAAATTAAAGGCACTCGATCTCGGTTCCCAAAGAAGAAAATGGATGATATTTCAGTTTGAACTCACACATAAATATAAGTTATCACATTAAAAAGATTGTGAGCCAACTCTTACTCTCTTGTGTAGGCCATGCATAGAATTTTCAAAGACAACTCTTATGATTAGCCTCAAAGTAGAGGTTACGGCCCTCGATGTAGCAAAACCAGCCAGGTATGACTGCAAAACATCATTCCAACATGTGTTGAGATGAAAAATAGAAATAAGAGGCAAAATTCTATCTTATTTAGCGATTTTATTAAATAAAGAGTAATCTATTACTCGAAGCTATCAGAAAAACGCCTAATTCTCCTTTTGGGGCTTCAACTCTCACATAAAGTTCTTGTTTTGGCAATTCAAAAGTAGGAGAAGGTTTCGAGGCAAACAAAAAATCAGAAAAAAAAAGAATATGTCGAAAGAAATCAAAGAATTCCCAAGCAAAAGCCTAACCAGTATGAAATCAAAGCACATGGAAGATAGATCTCCTATTATTCTACCTTGAACATGTCCATCTGCAACACCAAAGCAACCCATAATTGCACATAGTGACATATATGAACCAATACCTTTTTTCCTCGGTGTGTCCAAATCCAACTATTACAAAGCGATGCAAACCAAAGCCAAGTAATAGGCTTGAACTTGATTGAATAGTAACACCTACCAAAGGTAATTGACATCACACAATGGCCTATTTGTTTGTATGTTAGAACTTCAACTCACAACATAATCTTCACACCACAACACTGAACTGAACATCAACAAACCTTGAATAGTGATTCCATTTACCAGGATCAAACTATTGCAGTGGAGGATATACATTGCATAAATGGTAAACAACAATCTGGATCACCTTCTTTATATCCCATATATATCATCTAATCCCACATAAGAACTCTAAGCAAACATCCTTGTTATTGATCTAATCTATGCATTCAATGTTGCTTATGACGAATAAACGAAGAACCTTTAGATCGAACATCTTGAAGCTCAAGCCACATTCACAAAATCAGTGACCCTTGTTAACAAACAAAACCCACCGACCATAAATACAAAAATGAAGACACAATAATCCATAAACAACAACCAGATAATCAAGCCCCCCAAAAAACTAAATTTCAAAATTGAAACAGTGATCATGATAGCCAAAATCAATCAAGCACCAAATAAGTATACACATATACTACATGGAATTAAAGGAATCATAGTGAAGCAGAAATCAAACATCGAGATCGAAGAAAAACTCAGCGGCTTTAGCATCAAAATAGCAAAGTCGAATAACCTATTTACCAGAAAGGATAAAAATATTTCGAGTATAATCGGAACAAACAAAATAAAATAATCGAGAGGATAAGATAGTAGATGAATGGACGGAGAAGCATTAGACCGAAGCTCCTGAAGCTCGTGCTCTATTTGAAGTTAAAGATAGTAATAGGGTGATTTTGGTCGATCTTGGGGTAGGGAGCTTGCGGCGAGGGGACGAGTCGGCAGTGGAGTTGCAGCAGGTGTTCCTGATGATCATTTTCTCGTCGAAACCCTGAACCCAATCGGAGAGATCGTGCCTCGGGTCGGAGCAGCGAAAGCACAATAGAGAGAGTACTATTTGGGTTCAGAGTGTTTATGTTTAGTTACGATTCCAGATGGCATGATTTGTAATTATAATCAGTAGTATGGATATTATTGTAACAGTTATAATAAAGAAGTAGAATGTTAAAATATTAACATACCACGTGTATTCCTATTTGAACTTAAATTCTTTCAATCTGTAGCAAAAGAGTACATGTTAACATATGCTGAAACTATTCGGATTTATTTAGTGATCTAAACATTTTAAATTGTTTTAACAAAGAAAATGATTTCTCCATCAATAAAACCTCAACATAAGACATGATTGAAAAATATCGGGTCCCCGCTTCTCAAACTCCACAACAGTAACATCTTCACCTTCAGTATGTAGTCATTCTTATACCTGAAAAGGCAATATAATATCATGATGTTAAGTATTTAGAATAATCTATTAACCTGTTAGATATTTTGTGCCTTAGGCCAATCTTTATCATACACACATTGTCATTTGTATGTTATGGCACTATTATAATCAATTGTGTTTTTGATTATTTATTGAATATTGATATA
>JAYMSW010003063.1:0-12770 GCA_036897725.1 Erodium texanum | reverse complement strand
AAAGCCGCCCCGCCGCCCCGCCGGTCGGGACACCGGCCCGACCCGGCTCCATCCTCCCGTCCTTCCTCTTCGCCCTCTTCAACGAGAACCAGAAGGGCGGTCCGGCCACGGAGAGGAATTTCGGGTTGCTGTACCCGAACGGGTCGCGGGTCTACCCAGTTGACCTGAGCGGCGAAACGACGGCGTATGAGGGTACATTGCCGGAGCCCAAGAACAACTCGCCGTATAAGGGGAAGATATGGTGCGTGGCGGCGAAGGGAGCGAACGTGACCGAGCTGGGTTCGGCGTTATCGTACGCTTGTTCACAGGGGAACAACACCTGTGACCCGATCCAACCCGGTAAGAGTTGCTTCAAACCCGACTCGCTGTTCTGGCATGCGAGCTACGCGTTCAGCTCGTACTGGGCCCAGACCAAGAAGATTGGTGGGACCTGTTTCTTCAACGGGCTCGCCACAAAAACAGTCAAAGACCCAAGTAAGTGACGTCATCAGTAATTAAATTACTAATACACTAATTACTGTATAAATTCTTTAGACTAATTAACTGACTAATTTATCAGGTTTTGGACGTTGCAAGTTTCCAAGCATCACTCTTTGAGAGTATCAGCGAAGGTGGGCCCTGGGCCAAGGCCCAGTTCAAGGCATGGGCCTTACCGGAAATGGAAAGGACACTCAAGTCTGTAGGGCCCTATGTCTGATTGATTGATGATTGTGTTGTTATGTCTAATTGATTCTTATGTACTTTTTCGGACAGCCTTTTCTTATATCATACAACGGCTAGAAAATAATTGTAGTAGCTGAACTAGTGAACTGTAGTAAGTGTAATGTATTGATTTTTGGAGCCCATTAACGGCTAGTTCTCATCATAATATCTTAATATTAGTCTTTTGAATCAAAATAAGGTCTTAATTTCTTCATGATCATATTAACGAGTGATGTTTTAATACATATATAGATATCATCTGATCGAATCATTCATAAGACAAAAACAAAGATAAGGAGACTGAAATGAAAATACTACATAAATCTCATTTCTGTGGTCTAAAATCTATAGCTTAATCAGCGTTACATGATGGCACATATTTTGTGTGCTCGAATCAACTGACATGACCTTGAATTTGAGGGCCTTTATACGCCGGAAAAATGGCAACCCAACATTTAGATCCCGAGACCGTGTCAAAATCCGAGGTTTCAAGAGAAAGTCGTGTCTGGATCCATGTCTTCGCAATGTGAGAAGCCATTTGCTCCTTGTTCACTCGCCGGAGTAGGCTCCGGCCTCTTCTGTGGCCCTGCTCCGATCCCTCTTCTATGTTCTGAAAAATTCATGTCAAACCAAACTCATTATATGTATATGTTTTAAAAAGACGACATTGATAGCAACATCGATCTTACTTTTGTTAGTAATGGCGTGGCGTGTCATTGCCAAGAACTCTTCCCACTTGAACTTCCTGAGTTCTTGCTTCTCCTGCTCTGTGAGCTCGAAGTTTGGTTCCCTCCCGCACATGAAAGCAGCCCTATGATTGAATACGCGAGTTTAGCAACTATTTATGTTAATCGAATCAGGACCTTACGAGTACAGTTATTAACAGAATTACCTGTCATAGAGACGGGCGGCTTCTTCTTGTGAGCTGACGGTTCCTAGGTGGATTTGTTTCTTATCGACTTTGATGGCAGCTTGCCATTTCATGTTTTTGAAATATACTCCTCTCATCAGACACGGTTCTTGGTTTTGAGAGTTCTTTCTCCTATGCCTCTTTCTTCTTTTGACCGGTAGCCCTGAAAAAACGAAAATATTCTGACATTTTAGTTTCCTGACCTTGAACTTGATTAAGGATGTTTCAATCATATAATCTCACTCAATGCATAATGATACTCTTGTTGATTTTTATTTACTTCTGTTTAGTTTAGACATTTTTAGTAAGCATTTAATCCAACACAACAGAATCAGACATTGAAATCTAACTTGAAGCTAACCAATACGCTCTACTGGTTTATGTTATAATGAAAGACGGTTAGGTCAATAAATTATGTTATACCTAATATCATGACTTTTTTTCTTGATCCCATTTCTATTCAATTACTATCAATTTATAACAAATCAAAGCTTCCATATTTCTTTAATCGACAAACCTGGAAATGGTTCCTCGTGCGCCTCCTTAGATGAGCTAGATCCAGTTCCGTTCTCAACTTTTGCAGCGGTTTCCTATAAGATAACATTTACAATGTCAATGCAAGTATAGGGCAATAACGGGGAAAACATACACATTTAGCATACACAAACATAAGTTCAGAACAGCTTTACTTTCTACATCGAAGCCACAATTGATCATTATAGGGCAGTGCATGAAATTTTGATTTGCTTATGGTGTTGACAGGCAAATCCATCTTATTAAAGTGAACTATTGAATGAACAGATTCACGAGGACACCAAAAGTTAGATTTCAACTTGTACCCAACTAACAAGTGAGACTAAGACAGCTATTTGTTCGATGCATATGTTAGTTAGTAGATTTCATAATCGATTTTACCATGAGCTGACTGATACCGTCTGATGGAAGAGGTTGTGCACTCCGAGGTTCAGCCTTTTGAGTAGGATTTTCATGGGCAGTTTCGTCATTCCAGCTAAGAAGCGGCCGTTGACTATGCCCTACAATAATAACACCACTTAAGCATGATGAAGAAGCGAAGAAACTGAATTCAAGTAAACCAAGCTATACCCAAAAAAAGTAAACCATGGGAAGGTAAAGAACAGAGTTTTTTCAACACATTACCCTTCAAAATTGTTTAAGAACCTACCCATCTAAAGCTAAAGTATATACAAAGAGGTAAGTATCTTGAAAAAAGTAAATTGCAAGTTGATGTTTACCATTGGAGAGTCCCAAGAGTCTCCTTCTCCGTAAGCTCACCATGGCTACTACTGAACTCTTCCTAGCAATGCACAATTGTTCGTTTTTATCATTCACAGCCTAGCTTCCTGTGTCAGAAAGGCAAAACCAATTAACAAAGATTAATGTAAACGTGAACAAGGACTTTGATTATAGCCATTTGAGCTACTCTAGAACAGAAACAACATCACATTATCTAAAACTAAGCCTAACATTAGAGGGGATATCCTGATTTTAGGGGCATTAGCGAGTTGCAGCACTGCAGAAGCTAGCATTAAACCATCCAAAACAGGACATAACATAACAAAAGCAACAACACAATCAAAATGGCACACCCTCAAAAGGCTTGCTTAAGGCCATGAGTGGATTAGATTACAGCTATACACAGTTCACTGAAAAGCAAGTCATGCCATTGCTAACAAACCCACATGCAACTAGCCCATGAAGGACTAAAACAACACCCCAAAATCATATATAGCAATCACTGGAGCATAACAACATCAATAACACAATTCAAAATGACACGCCCACAAAAAGTTTTCTATAGTCCATGAGTGGATTAAATTATATACACAGCTATACACAGTTCACTCCAATCAAGTCATGTCATTGGCTCATTGCTAACAAACCCACATGGAACTGAACCTTGAAAGACCAATACAACACCCAAAACCCGATATAGTGATCACTGGAGCATAACATTAATCACACAATCAAAATGATACACCCACAAAAGGCTTGCTAAAGCTCATGAATGTGTTAGATTATACATACAGCTATACACATTTCATTCAAAGCAAGTCATGACATTGCTAACAAACCCACATGGAACTTAACCATGAAAGACCAATACAACACTTCAAAATCTGATATAGTGATCACTGGAGCTGTAAAAGATAAATCAGGCACTCATGTTCTGAAACAGACATGTTTATTGAGGCAATAGAGCAAACAGGTTGTGGGTATGGGGACAAAGGTGACAACCCCAAATATATAGATTTCCTCCTGAAATAGGAAATCAACAAAACCAATACCAAATTGGGCTCATAATTCCCCAATTAGAACTACCCAACAATCAAAAATCCTAAACTCTTCCTCTCAAGAGAAAAAGAAAAACACCAAGTCAACTCCACCAACCTACCACCTTTCTTCCATGGAGGCCAACACAGAGACCCAACCAAGCCCAATACTCAACCACACGACACAATCGACCAAAACCCACAAACCCAACACGCGAGAACAACACTCGAAACCCATCACCGGACCAAAAACAGGAACAGACACGATTAACAGAGGTAAAGGTGAGAGCTTTACAGCGAAACAAGCTCGGACGAGATGGAGACAAGCGACCCATTACGGAGATAATTGAGGAGGAGCGGTTGGTACCTGCGAAGAGGATAAGCTGGCGGTCCTGGGAGCGTGGAAACCTAGGAGAACCAGAGGGGTCTATTGGGTGAAATCTGGTAATGAGGACAAGAAAAAAAAAGGAATTTTGAAGGGAAGGTGACTAGTGTGGTGACGAGACGGAGGAGCTGGTTTTGGGCTCACGTGCGAAACCTACGACGTTGTCGGAGTCTCTGTGTCTCGGTCGTTTCTCATTCTAGGTTGTGGTCGGAGAGGAGGAGGAAGAGGGTGGTGGCGGTGAAGGTTAATGGGGGCAGAGAGAGAGTTGAATTAAGAGAACGGAACGTATTGCTTCTCTGTACTCTATAGCTGAGGGGAGTTTAAAATACCTATATTGCCCTTTTGAATGTTGCCAAGTACCATCTTTAACTAGGTATCTTGGATTGACAAAAAAAAAACTAGGTATCTTGGAGATATTTTACATTTACCAAATTGCCCTCCAAACTCAAAACTTCGAATCAAAATTGGATTAGTTTATTTTCTTAAAAATTACATGAAAATACTATTAAGAGATTGGGAGGGGATTAGAGTTTGATTAGTTTGAGATTAGTTTGATTACATGAAAAGTAGTCTTCACTATGCTAAAGCGCAATGACACATTTGCTATAATCACAAAATCATTTATTCATAAACTCAAATAGACATGTTCCCTAGACTAAGATTTTGGTCAAATCTTAGGTTTATATGTGAAACAAAATATAGAAGGGAAAGGGTAGGTAAGTAATTGTGAGATGGGAGCTCATAGATAAGAGGGTATAGTTGGAAATGGAAGGACAAAATTGGAAAACAAGGAAGATGAAAAGGGTAAAAGAGGGAAAAGGGCCAATTATTAAAAGGGAGGCTGAGAGGGTTGGTTGGTAGCAAGCTAGGCACCGACGATGAGGTGATTGGATGGGCAGCCTGCCCTTTTATTATCATGTGCCTCTCTCTCTTCTCTCTATACGGATAATGTATATGTCACCTTAACAAATTTATTCGATATAATAATTTTTTATAAATTCCATAATCGGTATTTTTTTCAAACACTTCAAAACAAATAGCTAATATATTCTTGATTTGGATCGGTTGTAAACTTAACAAATTTCGATAAGATAATATATGTATGTTCTTTTTTACTTATTTTGGGCTTCCAGTAGTATAAAACATTATTATATTGATTACATGTAACCCTCCATTTTTTTTCCTGTGAAAATGCCGTCCAGTCACTAATTGAGTAGTCCCCTCTTCAGGTCTTTCCTGTTGCCCTCTTATGTGTCAGATCTGCCAGTTTCGTCGCGGTCAATTTGGTTTCCCTTATCGTCGTATGCCCTTAAGCTTTGGTCGATTAGTCATTGAGCAGTCCGGACGTCGTGCTTCCTGCTCCCCGAGGATTGCTCGAATCCTATTGGTGGAACAATGTCTATATTTGATGTTTTTATGTTATGGTTTGTGCTTTTAGTTAATAACGTGTCAGATTCGTCTGGTTTTTGGCGCCAACTTTGTCTGGATTTAGGTGCCAACTTCGGCTGAATTAGATGCGTATCTATTGCGCCTTAGGTCCTCGTGGTTAGGTCTAATCTAGTTTAAAGTAGCGGGCTGCAGGAATTTTGTTCCCACTATGTATAGATTTGTGAGGATTATTATCTTAGTTGTTTCAAAAATGGTCATGTATATCTCTTCCTGATATATATAATATATGCTGGAATTTTTTTTTTTTTAAAAAAACTACTAATTAATTGGTAATAGATTAATTTTGTTAATAATAACTATATCCTTGCGTACTCCATCAAGTGTGATATATTAACACCTTATGCCTTATTCATATTAAATCATGAGAATATTTGTTATGTTTTTGTTTTGATAAAAGAATATTTCTTATATTAATCCTAAAATGTGATGTAAATGGCTGAAACTTAACAAGTGATGATTAGGCAGTTGAAAAGATGTTGTAAAATCGGTTAAAACAGTTGAGGAAACCTTAATCGAGATGGAACAACTTCAGCAGTTCGTGGAAGACATTACTAACAACCAATTAATCGGTGCTTACACGTAATTATTAAATCAAGAAGCTATACTATATATTTATTATGACTTTTTATTAATACACGATTTGAGTCATCAAAAAAAGTAGATTGACCGGGTCAACTCACAACTCACGAACTCGGCTATAACCAACGTTGCACCAGTGGGTCAACTCACAAACGAACCATTGAAGGTACTTGCCGAAGCTGTACACATTTAACATGTGCAGTAACTTTATCTTATTATTAGTAAAAACCACCTGACAGATGAGTACACGTGTGTGACATCTGTGCACGTTCGCACGTGAGGGTTTTACATTATGACTTCAGCATTTGTCCTAACAGCTGCCAGCTCAGCTGGACATGTTGCCTTAGATCGGGAAACTCTACCCTACATGTTTTGGAAGCTTCCTTTTAAAGAACAGGTTTTTAATTAGTAAATTTCAGGTTCTGGCAGGCCCATTATTTTTTATTTTTAAGTATATTTGAATGGGCCAGTCCATGCCCAAGGTCAATTATAAAAGCACTAATGGGCTAGAAGTTGTAAGAAAGGCCCATTATTTTTCATTTGGGTCTGGGCCTGAAACTATTATGGCTATGGCTGACCCGAACCGACTCGATCTCGCCTATAAAGAAAGACTGGGTTGATATCCTAGAAGCGTCTATTGAGAAGGTTGGAGAAGAGAATTAGGGTTTATTGAGATTTTTTGATTTCACCGCCGGCGGGAAGAGAAAGATGATCTACGACGTGAACTCTCCACTTTTCCGATCCTTCCTCAGCCAGAAGGGTGGATCCTCCGACAAGAGGTACCAATTCCTCTCTTTCTCGCTCTCTCTATATTTTCACATTCGTTTGTTTAGTGGTTCATGTTCTGGCTGAGAAATTTGTATATTGTTGACGCTTTTGATTTTCTGTTCTTGCCATGTGATTTCGATTTCAGTTTCGTTCTCGTTTTGCATAGAAATTTACGTATGTGTATGAATTTGGATGGATTGTTGTGCCGTGTTGTGCTTTGTGTTATGAGGACTGTCTTGATGAACATTTCAAGATTTGTGGTGGATGATTGTTTTGAATACTTGTCTGTTTTGGTTGAGTGTAGTAGGGTTGATTGGATTAGAAAAACAAATGTTTAGACATTTGGGATTAGGGCTTGTTACTTATTTATGAACTCATCCAATGCATGATTATATTAAGTTCTCAGAGCAAATGCTATGTCCTAACAATCTAGTGCATAATGGTTCACTCTTGATCTCACGAACAACAACATTTTCTTAAGTTTCATTTTAAAAAAACCCTGTATTGATGCTGGAATGCATAATGGTTCTTGCAAATCCACTTAAAACAAAACGAATTTGCTAAAGCAAATCCACTTAAGTTATTGCAAACATCTTCTATGCACTCGATGCTCTAATCACATTGTTTATATTTGGCTTCATGGCCTAAGTTGATACATAATAGCAATCTAAATCATTCATGCTCTAACATAGTATGGTTGATGTGTTTAGCTTGATATGTGGTTGCAATTTTTTTTTTGTAACAGTTAAGATGATAGATCAAAATTGTTCATGTGATATTTGGAACATCCTTTTGTGTTTGCACTACTACAGTTTGTTAATCTTGTCCTTTCTTTTGGCATACATATTTTTGGTCTGATGTATATTATTATGTTTTGATATTGTAGGAAAATGGAGGAGCAGAAGCCAAAGGAGCAGAGGCCCAAAGCTAATGAGAACAAGCCTGTTATGAATGAGTGATATCTGCTATGCTCAGCATGATTTAGAATGTAGTGTTTGAGAGTTTGTTTGTGACAATATATGTACACTTCCTAAGTGGATGTTGTTGGCTATTATATGAAGTTGTGTTTCCTCTATATGGATCTTGTTGGCTATTATACAAAGTTGTCTTTTTGGGTACTAATCCATCGAGCCATTCTTATTGTGTGCAATGAGTAGAGTTTACCTATGATTATATATTTTGGAATTCGTTACAGGTTATTTATTTTTCTTGAGAGATTACGTGGATACTCAAAAATCTACAAATATACCAAATGTTTGATTTGCCTTGTTCATTGCAGTCATCCTATTTGTGAAATTTCAGAAAAATATCCAAGTATGTGAGGGGGGTTGGTTTTGTTTTTACCTAAAGTTTAACATAGTCAAGAAAAAGGCCCTTTATGGATGTTTATATGGAGCTTTATTCATCATTTTGGTCATGAGTGGGTTATTTATGCTTGTCCTTCCAGTTTGTGAGGTAAGCAAATTGTCATAGATGTTGCTTAGATGCTATCTCAGTAGCTAACGTTGAAATGGTTTGGCTCTAATCAAAGTTTTACCTCCATGCTTTTACAGAGAACTATCCATTTGGTAAAGCTGATTGATCTGGTAGCAGCAGAAGCAGAGTTCAAAGAATCTGCAGGTGCCTAATTTGATTTCAATTACTATTTAATGCCTTCTTTCTTTGCCATCCTTATGAACAATGGGAGGTTCTCTATTTTTCTTTCTTGCCATGTGGTTATCATCAAATGAAGGAAGAATTTAATTTCCATACATGGAAATGTAAATACATGGAGTTTCTACTGGTACTACTTATATTATTAAAGCATAGAAGCACAAGCAGAAAAGAGTAACCACAGACATGTGGGTCCCCTTTGTGGGGGTTAAAGTCTGGGGACCAAATGGCTGCACGGGCCCATGCATGGGCATGGCACTTGAGTGTCAATGAGTAACTTCCCATGTGCAAAATCCATGTAAGTCTAACCTCTAAACCCTATTTGCATACAAAGAAGCTGTAGTTGAAGTCTAGATCTCTCTTCCCATTTCTATTGAGTTTCTGTTTTCATTCTTCATTGAATTAAATAGCTAATTATTGCTTGGACCAGGCTAATGAATTGAAGATAGATATTAATCATATTGCATGATGAACTCATTCAAAACATGGTGTGGGTTGTTTGGTTCAATTAAAGTGCACCAACTGATTCTGATGAGGTTTTTATATGATTTCAATGTGGGTGTTGAGCTTTCATGTCAAACTTGATATGGCATAATTGGCTTTTGCTGAAGAGATAAGTAGTTCCTTTAAAAACAAGTTAGGTTTACTTTATGCATATGCTGAGTTATATACTTGCTGTCTTTTATAGTTCATGTACAGGAGCTGCAGGCCATAGGGATGACTGGAAAGTGAGCATGGTTGGTAATCTAAGGGCCTAGCTTGAGAGAATAAGATGCCTTGAAGGCAACTACAGTTAAAGAAGGGTAATGCTTAATTGTTTGTCCTACACTAATTACTGAGGGTTATTTGCTTTTAGTTTTTATCTGATGCAATAATTACCTTTTCATGACACTCAGGGAATAGCACAAAGAATGTGAATTTAGTGATCACTTGATAAGCATCTTGAGGTCTTCACCAACCAGCTTTAGCTTTTGGATCGAACCGGGGTAAGAAGGATAAATATGGCAATCAACTTCAAGAAAAGGTAAAAGAACGGTAATTCAGTGATCACTTGATAAGCATCTCGAGGTCTTCAATAATCAGCTTTAGTTTTAGTTTTTTACCTGATGCAGTATTCACTGACTATTGTAGATTCCATGGAAAGAATGTGGATTTAATGATCACTTGATAAGCATCTTGAGGTCTCTACCTGTCAGCCTTTGCTTTTGGATTGAATCGGGTTTTGTTTTCCCTGCAACGGGTAAGAAGGATAATTTTGGCAATCAACTTCAAGAAAAGGTAAAAGAGATGGACAAGAGAAAGGTTCTAAAGGTGCTTTCTGCTTTTTCCTCTCTAATGGTAGTTAGAGACACAGGGCCACAACTTTTCTCTCTTTCTTGTTTCTTCCCAGTCTCTTCCCTATATCACGCCGCTCATACTTCCAATCTTCCATAACTTTTCTCTTCCATTGCATCACCAAAAACAAGACCAGGAACCAAACTTTATCTTCTCTTCTCTGTCATTTACTGATTCGTTCTTCATAGACTCTGAGGTTGAAGACAATGTCTATGTCTGAGTTTTGTTTGGATTCTTCCCCGAGTCTGCCCAAGAAGAGTCATGACTTCTCCAGCATTATCTTATCTGACTTGTACCTCTTCTGTGCATTCATTTTTTCACACCCTCTCTACTTCTCCTACTTTGTCTTCTTCTCACCTTACCTCTTCAAGCTCTTCTCTTTTCTCTCCCCTCTCTTCCTCACCACCTCTCTCCTCCTCCTTGCTCTCCTCACTGTCTCTCCAGGGATTCTCCATGACAGCAATGCACTCCACAATGTCCTGGACACCTTGGAAGCCGAATCAGAAACTGGGTATGATGAGTTTGAGGAGCTTGAAGTGTACAAGATTGTCTTTGAAGGGTTCACTTTTGAAGTCAGAGAGAACGACCCAGATGAAGTTTTGGCGGTGAAAGCTCTGGAAGTTTGTGCTGAAGACTTCGAAGAAGAGCCAATTGACAAGTGTGTGATTGAAGGAGGATCTGAAGCTCCAACATGCAATTCAGATGAAGCTTTGTGGCCCGAATTCGATCAGAGGGTAGAGGAAGAGTTCTTCAAGAAGAAGGATGAAAAAGTTGAAAACTTGTCATGGGAAAGGGAAGAAGTCAAGCCAATGAGCAAAGAGTCCAATAAAGTTGCTGAACAACCACCCATGGAAAGAAGTGGATCCAAGGCAATTCACAACAAAACAAGAGAAGCTAAAGAGAGCATTGATCAAGATGAATTTGAGAGCATTGATCAAGATGAATTTGAGAGCATTGACAATGGTGAAGATTCAGATCAGTACAAGACACCAAAAGCTCTTTCGAGTTATCCAAGTTTCGATCCATCTCTTGGGAGCTACGGATCAATGAGGAAGGAGAAGGAGTGGAAGAGAACACTAGCCTGCAAGCTCTTTGAAGAGAGGCACAATGCAGAAGGAGGGCCTGAAGGTATGGACATGCTTTGGGAGACATATGAGGAAGATTCAACTAAGGTGCAGCTGAAGAATCCCAAGAAGGGCACAAAAGGCAAAGCAGAAAGCTTTGAAGACGACGATGATGAAGAAGAAGACGAGGTTGGAGTACAATTGTGCTGCTTGCAAGCTCTCAAGTTCTCGGCCGGGAAGATGAACTTGGGTATGGGAAGGCCTAGCCTTGTGAAGATCTCCAAGGCCGTGAAAGGCATGGGATGGTTGCACCATGTGAGCAAGGCCGGCAAGAAAGGATCATGCCACTGAGTTAGGCTCCTCTCTTGACTGATATGGCAAATTTGGCACACTTGAGGTACGCAATAGTTTTACTTCTTTTACAAATCTAGTAACATTGTTGAGTCGTGACAGTTCTGGTCAGTCAGAGTCTCACATTTAAAAGATGTAAATTATATCGGTTTGAATCTCAATTAGATCAAGATTTGACATGATATCTTCAGATGAGTCATTTCTATATGTCCTTTTTTTGGGTACTAAAACCATTGAGTAAATGTACAATTATGGAATAGGTTTTGTTTCCTCCATTCATTTCTTGTCCAATGGAGAGTTTTGATGTGGCTTTTTTTTTTGTCTCCACTGGACATTATCTTGCACCTAGAATCTACACCTTGAACATGTTTTGTGTTGGAATCTTTAACTTAATTCATATTACAATTCACAGGTTAAAGAGAAAAGGTTTGGTCTGTTACTTTTATTGACGAGTTTTGTCTGTTATGAAGGCATGATGATGAGCATGAGAACTCAAAGCTCGAAGAAAGCTATGGAGTTGAGCAATATGTGGTTTAATGAAGACCGGAACAACTTTGATGTCATGTTAAAAATCGAATATATGAATGTATGATAATAATGATGAAATGAGTAATGATTGTACTTATTTTTTTTTGTCCTTCAAGTCTTGTGAAAGTACTCACATTTTATATGTACAAATTATATAAAAACTCGTATTCTTTTCGTTTTGATTGGTTAACAATGTTTTAAAATTTATTTTATTTTTTTGATAAAAATAATAAAAAAAATTTAATTTTAAATGTGACAATAATGATACCATACTTACAAAATATTATTTGAAACTTAAAATTATTTTGTAGGTTTTTTTTTTTGATAATATTTTGTAGGGGTTTCATTATCATGTGAAACACCACTTGCCCAAACATGTTAATTTTTATTATAAAATCAAACAAAAATATACAAATAAAAATACGTTCACCACCGACTAGATGGGGTGGGGCCCGCAGGAGCAGGCCAATCATAAGAGCGTCCACACCTGAACAAAACCCGCGTTAACCCTGCACACTTGCCATTTGCAATCTAAATCCTAATTACGTGTAATTAAAAAGTAGTTAAGCAACTACTATATTAATCAGCCAATCAGATCTCGCGCCCCTATCTATCTGGCGTCAACTCTGTCCCAGATCTCTCTATTTCACTGCTCGGACCGATCCGTCTCAGCGACTCGTAGCCGGAAAGTGGGCACGGAAATGGCTAATCTCCGCCTCTCTCACGGCGGGCCCGGCGGCTCGGGAGGCATGAGG
>JAYMSW010003062.1:0-12771 GCA_036897725.1 Erodium texanum | reverse complement strand
TGGTGGCTGGCGTTACTTTCCCGGGTGTCAGTTAATTTTCCGGGAAAATGTAGAAATGCCGAGAAAGTGAGAGAAAATTTAGAAGCCAGCCGGACAGAGAGGAAATGGTATTTGGCTTGGTCCGTCAAAATAGAAGCATAAAATTCTTGCACACGTACCAAACCAAACAGTAGAAAAAATAAAACTTTATAACACCACCATTAAATAAATAAATTATAAGATAATACTTCGATTATAAAATACAAATTTCACATTAGTCCTTTGAAAATTAATAAATCGAATTAGTTCCTTACTTATATAAAAACTTTGCATTTGACCCCTCCCATTAGTTTATTGTTAACCATTGTTTATTTTGTTATTTGGACCACATAACAAAGTATATATTGCAATAAATTTGAGTTAAAATTCGATTATATTATTTTATGTGGTTTTTTCGTAGATGAGTCTTTTTTTTCTTCTTTCTAAAATGTATTATTCATTAATATGTGAGTTTATATTTTCAAAAAAAAAATGTGAGTTTATATTTGAGTTTTGTTATATCAAGTGATAAGTATTCAGATCAAATTTTGATTTAGTAACAATACACAAAAAAATATTATTAATGACATATATCTATGCACATATACATAATAAATAAAATGGTATTTTTTTTTTTATCTTTACACCATAAACAACACAAATTTGAACATTGTTCATATATTTTGATGTATTTATGTGATAATAGTTTTTATAGTTTTTATTAATCTGTATTTCTCTAATACACAAAATAAATATAAAAATACAATTATATCGTATGATAAGTTATATAACAAAATACAGTTGATATGTCAAAAAACAACAAAAATGTTACTCACTCTAATATCAAGTTTTTTTTTTTTTGAGGTCCTAATATCAAGCTTTTGTTATTAAAAGAAGTGACAATTGACAAATAAAAAACATAATATCACGTAATTATTAAAATATAAATAACTAGTCTAATATATTACAGATCCAAAACATATATTCGTTCTATCTTGACTATAATCACCCAGTGTAATGAAGATATTTTATATTATTTTTTTTTTAATAAGAAGATATTTAATATCTTATTATATGATCATAACTACCATTTTAAAATATTATATCTAAAAAAACATATAGCTTTATTATATAAGCAAGAATAATATATATATAAACCAGTGACACGTGCCGTTCAAACCGTAGTATGAGTAGCCGATCAGACACAGTTTCAGCAAAACCATGGGTTGTGGAGCTCAGAAATGGCGAAGAAAAGCAAAACCATGGGCAGTTTCGTGGCATACACAGTGGCTGGACCTTCTTCTCCACTCCCCAAATCCGTCAAACCAAAACCGGCTGCTCCAACACCACTCTGTATAAACTCTCCGCTTCTCCATCTCTTTCCTTCTACATCGCTTTCCATTTCTGATATTGCCACAGTGCGACACATCTTTCTTTCTCTCCGCCGAGCTCATGTTCAATTTCAATTTCAACCTAAATCTCTCAGCTGCTGGCTTTCTGGGCAATTCTCTCTTCTGGGTTTTGCTCTGATACCGATTTGAGCTTCTGGGTATGCTCTAATTGTCTATATTACTGCACCATTTTCAGTTCTCGTCCTTGTATTATACCAGTTATGGGTTTGAGTTTTTGTGGCTTGCTAGTGAGCTTGATTTTCTGAACTGGGTTGTTTCAATTTGATGCAATTCTGTCACCACCACTAACTTACCTCTCTCCACTGAGCTCATGCTACATTTCGGTTTCAATTTCTCAGCTCCTTGCGTTTCGGGCAATTTTGTCTTCTGGGTTTTGTTCTGATACTAATTCGAGCTTCTGGGTATGCTTTAATTTTCTGTATGACCATACCATTTTCAATTTCATGTTTTATTGTATTATATTGTAAGTTGTTCCAATTATGAGTTTGAGTTTTATGGGTAGCAAGTGAATTTGTTTTTCTGAACTGGGTTGTTTGGATTGGTGGAAAATGATCTGTATAGGAGAAAGATAGTGCAGAGGAAAGGTTTAGGGTTTTAATTTCTGGGTATGTTCTAAATTTCTAAAAAAGCCATACCATTTTTCAATTTTGTCATTGCATTGCTTAATGTATTGTATTTGTATCGATTATGGTTTTGAGTTTTGTGTGTAGATAATGAGCTTGTTTTTCTGAACTGGGTTGTTTGGATTGGTGGAAAATAATCTTTATAGGATTTGGAGGAAGAAAGTGAAGAACAAGGTTTAGGGTTCTTTGATGGAATCGAATGGCTTACCAGGTCGGATGTTTTCAGGGATGAGTTCTGGGATGTTAGGGTTAGAAATGCCTCTTCATCAACACCCAAATCAACAACCACAACAAAACCCTCACCATCTTCACCCCCCACAAATGGTTGCTAATTATGGCCATCAAGACCCTGACCACCACCACCACCACAACCCACAACCTCAGCATTCTGCTAAGCAATTGTACCCATATGCCACCAAAGCCAAGCAGCAAGCTCCGGTCAGTGATGAAGACGAGCCTGGTTCTGCAGCAGACGATGGTGTTGCCGATGGGAAGAAGAAAGCCTCCCCGTGGCAGAGGATGAAGTGGACCGATAACATGGTTAGGCTGCTGATAATGGCTGTTTACTACATCGGTGATGAGGCTGGGCCTGAGACGGCTGATCCATCAGGGAAAAAGAAGGGAGGCGCGGGGCTGTTGCAGAAGAAAGGGAAGTGGAAATCGGTGTCTCGGGCCATGATGGAGAAGGGTTTTTACGTCTCTCCTCAGCAATGTGAGGACAAGTTCAATGATCTGAACAAGAGGTACAAGAGGGTCAATGACATTCTTGGCAAGGGAACTGCTTGTAGGGTTGTGGAGAATCAGAGCTTGTTGGAGACCATGGATTTGTCACCAAAAATGAAAGAGGAAGTTCGGAAATTGCTCAACTCTAAGCACCTCTTCTTCAGAGAAATGTGTGCTTATCACAACAGTTGTGGCCATGGAGGAGGCGCTGGTAGTGGTGTTCAGCAATCACCAGAGGGGGCTGCTGTGCCGTCCCATGTGTTGCATTTGCATTCTCCTGAGAATGCCTTGACCGGGAAGGTGGAGACTCAGGTGTCCAAAATGGCGAGAGGTGGGAGCAGCGAGGAGGATGAGGAAGAAGATGAGGATGATGATTCTGAGAACGAGTATGAAGAGGATGATGAAAACGATGAGAGATGTTCAAGGAAAAGGCCGAGGAGAAACGGGCCATCACCATTACCATCACCATCACTACAACAATTGGGATGTGAGATAAGTAGCGTGCTTCAAGACGGGACCAAAAGCCCATTGGAGAAGAAACACTGGATCAAGACACGGTTGATGCAGCTCGAGGAGCAACAACTGCAGTACCAATGCCAAGCATTCGAGCTCGAGAAGCAGAGGCTGAAATGGATGAAGTTTAGCAGCAAGAAGGAGAGGGAAATGGATAGGGCAAAGCTCGAGAACGAGAGGAAGAGGCTCGAAAATGGTAGGATGGTTCTTGTTAGCAGGCAGAAAGAGCTGGAATTGCTTGATCTTCGTCACCAGCAGCAACTTTCTAACAACAGAAAGGCTGATCCATCTTCCATTACTGGATAAATTGCATAAGTTGATCACTAAACAGGCTGTGTATGGAATCAATGTTGCTATTTTTTTTTTTAGTTTCTGAAATTGAATATGATCTGAAATTAGGCTGTGGATAGAATCAATGTTGCTAAAAAAAATTGTTATAGTTTATGAAATTTAATACGAACTCAAATTGGTCCGTTTCTTTCATGTTTTGTGTCCTGCATTTTCATTTTGTTTTGCTTTTTGTCAATAATTTTTAATTTTATTCCTAAACCTTACCTTCGGAAACTAAACCTCGAAATATATCATTAGCAATTTCAACATTTGAGAAGATCCATCACCAGCTCAGAACAGTGTAGCCTGCATAACTGCATAAGCTTCACAGAGCTTGCTTCTACATAAAAAAGATAGTAGTTTCAGAAAAAAAAAAAAAAAAAAAAACAAGATCGTGTGTAAATGTCCGATAAGAAAACCTGTATAACAACTTATAGATTTTTACACTACATGTATTTCAAACAAAATTCAGATGACAAAAGCTATATTAAGAACTTGATGTACTACATAAATTGCAACACTATTGCAAATATTTGTTTCCCAAAAAAAGAAACTAAATTGTGATTCATGGAACTCTCCCATGAATTAGTACATTAAAACAAGGCAGCAACACAACCCCCCAAGAAGTCACCAAAAAATGAGGGTGGTGAAATTACAAGACAACTCTAGTCTTCGAGCTCAATGATCTTAACGACGGATGCATCCCCAACCTTCTGGCAAACCACCACACGATCGTGTGACTTTATGACTCCTGCCGCCTTTCCATGATCAAGTACAACCTTCAGTACTGACTCATTTGTTCCATTTGTAGACTCCGCCTGGAAACAAAAACAAGACAAGTATTAGCAAACTAGTACATTAGGAATAATGCACATGCACACTACAATCATGTAAAATTGAGGTTATGATCCCACATGCAGAAACTACAATCACGTAAAATTGAGGTTATGCCCCCACATGCAGGAAACTGGAACTAGTCGACTAAGTTGTCTGGAAAGGAAATAGAAAACTTACGGGATGCCTGGGATCTGCAAGCATGGGGAAGAGACCTCGAACAATAAGTGATTGCCTTGCCTGACAAACAATAAGAAGAGACAGGCTCGTGACTCAAGGTAATCATGATAAAAATGAAGAAACTGCAGGAGCATGAATCACAGTTGTTTTCATATGCTTGTCCATGCATAAAATATGTTCTATATGTGAACTTTTTTCATTGAAAAATTGACCATTAATACGGTTATGTACATCAACCTACAAAAGACCGAGGGGCTTGGTTACAAGAAAAGATCAACTAAAATAGAAACTTTGCTGCTGTACCATTGTTGGTAATACTAAGAAGTGATATTCTGTAGTATATTCACAATGCATGAAAACAAACAACTGAGTTTGCAGCAGCATCAATCAGAAAACATATCAGGGTCAAGAGTATACCTCAAAGGCCCCACTAAAACTCCATTTAAGTTGATTTGTCTTGAGACGAGGGATGACAACTGATAGAACCGGCATGGTCGGCCTATACTTGGCAATCAACCTGCAAAAACATGTATAGTAAGGTTCGCATATACATTAATGATACTGATTATACTCATGATACCAGCTTGCATTCATAGTTAGTGACAATACAGACATATTTCTCAAAATACCACAGAGCCCAATGCTTGCTAATAAGATAAGTTTCACTAAAAATACCTTGCAGCCCTTCCAGATGAAGTGAAACAGATAATCACAGATGCCTTCACCTTGATAGCAGCTCGTACCTAGACAAGAGGTTGTAGCTATTAGCCTACAATCATAAGAAATACATTTGATCTAGAAAAATTAAAGGTTAATGCTTCAACCAGAAAGTGGAATCCCAAGCTTCTGAATCTCAATGTATAGTCACCAAACAAGAAACAAATAAAAGGTAATTAACGAATTACCGCAGAGGAAGCAATAGATTCCAAATGAGTCATTGGTTCCCCGACATATTTGACAGTTTTCTTGAAATACAGATCCTGGTTAAAAACCTTCTCAGCCTACATCAAAATTGGAAAATGCACACAATTAGTAAGGGCTCATGCAAAATGATAAGGGAAATATAGAGATAAATCAAGAAGTAACTTATATTCAAAACTCAATGAATTTCTTCACTTGAACTATCATGATTACAGCATAACCTTTTATAACATGCATCTTCAAGTATCTACGGTAAGTGGAAATGAAACATAATAGCACTTATAAAATATTCTCTCTTTTTTTTCACCTATTGAATATACACTCCAAATTTAGGTAAAGATGAGGTCATGATAAAGTTCACATGGTATCAATTATTTATACTAGAAGAAGAACCAATGTTTTTTTCAGTGTGTAAACCTTACTAAAGCATCACCAAACAAAAACATGAAGATCCAAAGACATTTATGAAAACTTGGGGATCCCTGAGGAAGTAATGAAGGAATCCAACTGAAACAAAATGTTGAAATTTGCCATTGTTGGATTGAAGTAGAAGGGCAAAAGGATTTAACACAAGCGACAGTAAAAACTGTATTCAATCCCCCATTGATTTCTACCTACATGGCTATACCTGATTTATTATTTGTTCCAATGTCTAAGACCCAATCATTAAGAGTAAAATACAGAAAGGTATCGCTGGTGCCTTATAGAGAAATATGAACATGCCTCAGTATATACATTCAATGTTATATATGTTTCTCAGTGTGTGTTATAAGAATAAAAATTTACCTCCGCACAAATTTTGCCAACAATAGAAATAGTTTCAACAGGGTACAACCCTCGCAAAGTCTCAGCACCCAGAAGAATTGCATCACTTCCTGCACCCATTTACAAACATAACTTCATCATAAAATGCACACACAGATCCGAATCAATAAAACAAGAGTATCCGGTCCAGTGATTTTACAATGTTAAAATACATACCATCCAACACAGCATTAGCAACATCTGTTGCTTCAGCACGAGTTGGCCTCAAGTTGTCAGTCATACTGTCTACAACACGGGTTACCACCGCAGGCTTTCCAGCCATATTACACTTGTATACAGCAGCTTTTTGGAACAAGAACACCTGCAAAATTTACACTGATTCTTGAGCAACAAGATCTACTTTCAACAAGTTCCACAAAACGTTATGCTTTTAGTGATTGCAAATACATTATCCCACGAGAGTAGACATATATGGCCATCTACATAGGTGATTATTTAACAACTACTCATTTTGGTAGCATAACTTAACATGATCAGAAAGACAACTTTGATTAAGTAAAGACTTGACCTTCTCTGGTGGGAGATCAATGCCCAAGTTTCCACGGGAAAGGATAATACCGTCTGCTTCTTGTAGGATCTCATCAAAATGGTTCAAACCCTGACAATGACATCATATAGTCAGTTACAACAGAAAAGCCCCATTGGAAGTAAAAATTAAATTCCATATGGATAAATTGAAAGAACATGATCCAAAAGTGATGCATGCACTCACCTCTACATTCTCAATTTTAGCAAAAATATGTGTCTGACTGATATCACCCAACTTTGAAAGAAACTCACGGGCCTGCAATATACCAGTGGAGCCTGTTAGCACAATTACACGAAGCAAGCATACTAAAGATAAATTGAACAAATATTTGAACAACAAATGGAAATGATCCTTACATGACGAACATCTTCAGCGTGTCTGGTATAAGACAATGAGAGGAAGTCAATCTTATTCTTGACTCCCCAAGTACTTATGACCTGACAAATTTATCAGACATTCATTAAAAAGCCAATAGAGTAACTCAAAACACTACTTTAAGAGTAAAGCAAAGGACCAGACTTGAATGCAGTAACATGTGCCATCCATACATACCTCCTTATCCTTTTCAGTAAGGGTTGGCATATCAATATGAACCTGAGAGCAATGCATAGTGAACAATGACCCAGCTAGTGTAGCAGAATTCTTTACGGTACAAACGACATCTTGCCCTTTCAATTCAGAAACCTACTCAGTTCCAATTTAAAACTATCAGTCTCAAACTAAGAGAGCAAATTGGTACTATAAAACCAACAAATTAACAGATGCATAAACAATAGATTTCCTTCAATGTACCTCAAGCCATACAGAAGTAGTTTCACTTCCAGTGAACAGGTACTGACCAACGAAAATTGTATCTCCAGGCTTCACTGACTGCAAAACCAAATTATAACCGGGAGAGTTTAGGGAAGTAGAACCACAATTAACCCTTTATAAATTATTTTCATGTCAATAATCAAATACAGCACAAAGGCAACATACATATGGAAAATAATTTTTAATATTGTTTTCCATCAAATAGTATAAAATATGAGTAACAATGTTATGCAGTGAGGAGACATGATCAAACCTTTGCCAGTCCATCAAAGTTGATTGGCAATAGCTCTGATGAGGCTTCTTGTCCCTGATCAGGTGTGAGAACAACAAGCCCATCTGCCTGAAGTGATATAGGCTTCTCACTCTTGTTAGCAACTTGCAGCTCAGCACCAACTGTGTCTAGCATAACCTGGAAAAAGTCAGAATACCTTAGCCAAGCAGAACAGCATCTACTAAAACAACCATTATAAAGATTTGAGATAGCCCAATGACTGTATGGTGTATACCAACTTATCAAAGCATTTTTAACCTCAACAGGCAAGAGCTCAATTTGGGTGATTTTCATTTCTCCCAACTAGTGGGACAGTTGCAAAAACAAAAACATTTGCATGTCTATATTTAAGAACTTGGTTTTTTCCAACTTTTGCCAACATTATGATGACTATTATAGCATCAGATGCAAAAATAAAACCTGACAGCTACTGGCCAAATTTACAACAGGACCAAGCTAAACAGACAATAAACAGCATACATTTATGGCCAAAAATAAAACGAAAATAAACATACAGCGCAAAGCTTCTTGGTGCTCTTCACAGCCGCCTTCAAAGACTCCAAAGTCTCCTGGTGATACTCAGGGCCGCCCCACGAAAAATCAAATCGAGCCACTACATAGCAAAAAAAAAACATCCATAATCATCAACCTCCACTCATCTCAACCTCAATCCCTAATCTATCCATCGATTTCAAATATCATCAGCTAACAACCGAAAAGGACCTACCAGACATCCCAGCCTTGAGGCAACCGGAAATGACTTCGACAGATCGAGACCTCGGGCCCAGCGTCCCCACAATCTTCGTCATCGCGGGAAAGAAATTCTACCATTGACAAAAACCACAATAAGCTCAAAACCAGATTCAATCTAACCACACGCATCAATAATCAGTCCAAATCACTCCGCAACCACAGACAAAGTTAATCAACGAGAAATGGAAAAATCTCATTACAGATCCATACAAAAACAACGAAAATAAGAAAGCGGTGACGATACTTACAGCCTTCGATGGCTCGAGAATCGAAGCCATCCTGATCGGCTCTTCGAGGAGCAAGTGATTGGCATGCATCTTCGCAGATCAACGATTCAACAGTCTCTGAAACGACGAACAAAGCGAAATCGAAAACGCGAGAGAGGTTTTGAGAGAGAGAGAGAGAGTAGGAAAGAGACCGAGGCCAGAGACTGGAAAACAAAATGCTTTGCTTCTGTTTGGCTTCAGACTTGGCAAGCTACACGTCTTTTATTTTCATGAATATATTTATTCTCATTTCGGTTTATTCGTTTAATTTGACACGTGGCTAGTTACGCACCGTTAGATGGATTCGGCGACTGGCGCCGAGGAGATCGAGCGGTTTTCTTGGAGGAGGGGAAAGGTTTGGGCCGTGGGGTCCAGTCGAGCCCGTGGGTCGCGTAGAGCCGGATAAAAATGTTTTGGACGCGCGTAGGATGTCACGCGCCTTGCAGGCACGTTGGAATATTCGGTTTCGGAGCGTTGGGTGGTAAAATTGGTAATAGTGATATACTGCTTTCGGGCACTGCCACGATGCGGTGTGCGTCTGGTTCGATGAGCTTGCTTTTTTACAAGGTCGTAAACAATGGGCCGTTCATTTTTTTACTGCTCTTTTTGACATTTGTTGTGCGCTAGCACATGGTTGCATGATGCACAGCACACAATAGATCCCGCCCTGTGAGCCCAATTTGAGTGGACTTTGAGTCTGGTCAAACATGTTCTAGAACAAACGAAATATTTATCAATAATTTTTTAATCGTATTGTTGCATATAAAATAATATCAACGAGTGGCCCAAATGTTGCATTTTGGGCCGTTGGTGGTAGCCCACATCTATATGGGCTCAATAAAAGCCCATGTACATACGCATGGTAGGCACTAACATATAGTTGTGAGGAAATAATTGACCATTTTGTACTGTCAAAAAAAAAATTGACCATTTTGCTGAGTGTTGCAATTACATAGGAAGGTCTAAGATGAAAAAATGATTTGAATATGATTAGACTGATCAATTTTCGAGTTAAATTGGATAGGGTTTAAAGAACGATCAAGGTCGGATTAACCGTTTCTTGTTCTATCACACACTCAATATATTTTATGTATCTGATCGAGTCACGAGAATGAAAAAGTTTGAGGATACAAATCAGGTGAGGTTGGGGAAGACAAAACCAGACTTGAACCTGCTCCATATATTGTTGCTCTTGACTTTATCTGAATCTAAAAACTAACCAATTGGTAACGAATTAAAAACCAAATTAAGGAGCAAACACGTAGATATGCAACAATAGAATACATGGGTTTCATCTTCCATTCCTATGACAAGACTTGCTTTGGATAAAAACAATAACTTAAATTTACACAAAACATAGGACTGAACAAATTACCTAGTTGGTCGGGAAACAAGATCATAACACCTTCCCTTCCCACCAACAACAATTGGTAAAGACATAATTAAAAAAAAAAAACTTCCAAATATTACCAATAACCCAAACCAAACATAACCAGCGAAACAGAGTTTGCAACAGAGCCACCATTTTTGCAGTGAGTTGATGCAATGAAAACAACTACTAAGCCAACCCGTCCTCGGTCGTGGCAAGCGACGGCGAAAGAGAGTTACGAGACTCGTCGTAATCTTCCCCGAGAGGAGATTGCTCCACTCTGATATCCTCAATCATCTTAGCAACCTCCGGCATCGCCGGCCTCTTCTCCGGCAGCGGCGCCACACAAGCTAAAGCCACATGAAGCATAGCCACAAGCTCCTCCTCAATGTTCTTGTACCTCAGAAGCTCCTGATCGAACACCTCAGCAGTCCACTCCTCCTTCACCACCGATCTCACCCATTTAGGGAGATCCACGGCCTCTTCCTCGTCCTCAACCCGAGGCCTCGCCGGAGAAGGGTACTGAGACGGGGCTCTTCCGGTGAGAACTTCAAGGAGCAAGACACCGAAGCTGTAGACATCAGCTTTTTGGGACAGCCTTTTGGTCTCTGTTTGTTCCGGGGCTTTGTATCCACCCATTCTTGCTATGGCGTGGACTGGGTTTAGGAGGAGGGACAAGCCGAAATCGGATATGCAAGCGACGCCGTTTTTGTCTAAGAGCACGTTGGATGATCGGACGTTCCCGTGTGGTATCTTGGGTGCGTTGTACTCTTCGTGAACCCGAGCAAGCCCTCGGGCTGCTCCGAGGACCAAGCTGATTCTTGTGGTCCAGTCCAGAGGGATCCTCCCCGGACCTCGATTACCTAAGAAGAAGATTCATACAATATCAAGAACATGACTCAAAAACATCATAGGATTGTAATAGATAGAAGTCAAGTGCTTCATCCTTGTTAGTAAAGTTCTTCCTCTACCTCTCATCTCTATCTGAAATGCTAATGAGCAATCTATCTCACAAATCTCTCTATAGTTACTTCCCTTTATTTGAGGACAAAGATGACTCAATAGGATTGTTACTAAATAATGTTCCTCTCGGCCAATCAAGTAATCTGAACAGGTCTTTAAGGTCAATAATTGAGTCCTTAAGAACAAGATTCATACAACAGCAAGAACAAGTCTCAAAAACTTCATAGGATCTTAATAAAAAGAAACCAATTGCTCCCATACTCAATGGTAGAGTTCTTTATCTCTGTCCTAAATCCTAATAAGCCATCTATCTCACAAATAGCCCAATAATAATAATAAAATTATTAGCAATTTCTTATATCTTAACACATGCTTTAAGCACACTACCCAGTACCCACCAAGATTCTAACACTAACTCTTTACTAGGTACGGCTTATCTGCAGCTGAGCCAACCAAACTACTATTTTGGGTCTGTAAGATCAATAATTGAATCCTAATGAGCCCTCTATCTCAAAAATGAAATCTTGAACTAAAATTGTAAGGATTTTCAACATATTCAAAATTGGGTCTTTCAAGGGTCAATAATTGAGTCCTAATGAACCCTCTATCTCAAAAATGCTCTCAACAGTAATTCTTTTATCGACAATTCCTAATTTTCAGTCAATAGTTGGGTCATAATGGACCCTCTATCTCAAAAATGAAGGCTTCAACTATAAAGCTAAGGATCTTCAACATACTCAAAATTGGTTAGATCAAAATTAAGATATGGAGAAAAGGGAACAAACCATGAAGAAGTGAATGCAAGCTGCCATTGGGGAGATAGTCATAGACAAGGAGCTTCTCTTCCTTGGCATAGTAATAAGCTCTGAATCTGACAATATTTGGGTGCTTGAGCTTCCCAATCAAATCCATGTACTGCTCAAACTCCTTCCTCGCGCACGGGTTCGCGTCCTTGAGCCTCTTCACGGCCACCGTGGAACCATCGTCAAGCACCGCCTTGTACACCGTCCCCAAGCTCCCTTTCCCGAGCATCTCAGCCGAGGCTCGGAGCAGATCCTCGAGCTCGAATTGCTTCTTCCGGTCGAAGAAAACCAGCTTGCTCCGATCCGTGGCGTTGGTTCCGTCGCTGTCGTTGCCTCCATTGGCGTAGACCTTCTTCTCGCTGCCGTAGCTGCTCCTTCTGGTCCCGTACTCGCTTCCCTCTTTCGAATTCGAGCTTCGATCTCTGGCGCAGTAATTGGCAACGACGAAGGAAATGATTAGAACAAAGACAACGCAATTCGCGACCACGATCGCGACTATGGCTCCTCGGCTCAGCCCCTTTCGCGGTGGCTTCTTGTCCTCGATGATGGGTTTTTGGGGCAACGAGCTCGGGTTTGACCGGACGGTCTGGTCGGGGTCCGTCGGAGACGAACCGGCAAAGCTACA
>JAYMSW010003061.1:0-12771 GCA_036897725.1 Erodium texanum | reverse complement strand
AGAATATTTGATTTTCAAACTATAGAAAATCAGGAGGAAAAAAAGGGTTGATGGCGTCATATTACGTCATTTTTCTTCTTCGTGAAAATTCAAGGATCAAAACCTTTGTCGTTGTCACTGGAACTAAATCGGAGTGAAGACTTATATGTGTTTGTGACCCTCTTCGGAACCATATCGTACCCTGAACTCAGCGTCTAGCCAACCCGAGCTATGTTTCATGTCGAAGTTCAGATCGAAACGAAGATCTAGATCTGAACCTCTGTCTTATTCAAGGCGGCAACGACCAAATCGAGTCTAGAAATCCATTAAGACTTGCAACAGAGATGAGAGATAAAACCATATCTGGGTCATGGAGTCTTGAGCAACATGTTGAACCTCGCCAGTAGCAGATTAAACATTGATCTCTAGCAACCAGTCTCCGACCTTACTGGTAGTTTTTGAATCATTGTTCAAAATGTCCATGAAGAAGATGCCACGAAACTCAAACCAAATTCCGATCCTGCAACCCATCATTGACCATTGCCAGAGATTTGTCAGGAAGAGACCGAGACGACAAGACCTTTGCATTTTTGTTTTTTTTTTTTCCAGTTTTATTTTTTTTCTTCATTTTTTGTGCCAAGAGTATTTTGGTAATTTTGTAAAACTTGAAATCACATGCATTGCACTTGACTAAAATTTGGATGTTTTCCATCTAAACTAACATAGCTTGATTTTTAAAATTTGTCCTGCCTATTCGGATGAGTTAGACAAAATAATACTGTAAGTATGTAAAATTAGTCACTTATATATCGTAAATTTTTTTATATTTGCCTAGTAAAACAAAAATAGTTTTTTTCTCGATTTTTCTTTGAAGAAGAAGAGACGTAATCCTTTAAAATAAGAGGCCATAGAGGTAAGAGTACATTTCCTTAAGATAATTGTTAATATAAAATATTACAAATAGCATGGGGAGATGCATTACATATTTACATTAGTATAGAGGGAATAAAACTCTAATTTTATATTGCGTATCGAGCTACAAATAGTAAATGGTTGCCAAAAAGAGTGCTAGTTATGGCTTATCTTTACATACTATGACGATTGTATTTTTGTTAATGCATCTAGTAGACTTCATTTTTAATTTCTATGATTTTCATTTTTACTCTAGTTTTTATTTATTAGACGAAAAAACGGATAGAAAGAGTAGTGACATGTAGTTGGTATCACTTAGATCCTTTTTTTTAAATAAAAAATAAAAACAAAGGAAAATAACAACCTTCAATTTTGAATGCAAAATTAAGGAAGGACTAGAAACCCAATAGCATAAGTAAAAAACATAATGACCACAAGGAGGAGGAAATGTAGCATGGCTTTCCCACAACACATTTCAACCTCCTCTCTAGAAACATGAGGGGAGAACATCTGTCTGTTTTTTTTCTCGGAGGATTGAGCACCAACCTCATCCTTGCAGACAACTCAAAGACCTTAGAATCATGAGCATCGGAGAAATGGTCATTGAGTTTATCTTCATGTGCCACAATTTATCCATTTACTTTTTTCGATCAAACTGAATATCCGTTACCTTTTCCTTCTTTTAACGGTCCAAATTGGTTTTCAAGATGTATGGCAAAAAGGGTTTTCATATGAAAACTCCCCCGCGTTAAAAAAACAGAGATATTCCTTTCGCCAAAGTACTTTTGATAGGATTCATTCAAAAGAAATATTTGAATCCGATTCACTTCCACCCCCACCTTATCATCCTATTTTTGGTTTACATTGGGTAAGTTTCAAACTTTTAGAAGAAAAAAACATACAACTTTGCTGTAAACATCTTAACGATACTCCAAGGAGCAATCACCCTCATCTTCTGCATAAAGATCATCATGTCTATAACTCCCATTTGAAGCAGTTTCCATCTGCTTGCCACTCCTAATCATAACATGTTTCAACTCCTTGCCATCATGCTGCACCCTCCCAGTTATCTCCAAGCACAAACCATTGCTCGGCCCCTTTTTCTGTTGCTTACCCTTGGTGTTCTTGTTACTAGGACCCGGATCCATGAATATAGGTTGTACCTTGAGAGTCGGGGTTGGTTTAATCCGGTTGACTTCCCTTACATCTGGTGGCCGAAATATACTGTTCTCTGATTCTAGCTTTGAAGCCTCATCCTCATTCAACGTCACCTGAAATCCAAGATATTCATATATTAAAGGGAGAATAAGTGGGTGTTTGGATTAGTCCATAAACTCGTCAAATCTGCATATAAGCAAGCCTCAACAGCAGCAGACAGTTTGATAAAGAATTTGAACCTTGCGGCCAACCAAGTCAAATGTCACAACCAATTTATTTTTATTAGCCTGCTCAGCTTCTTCTATCTCTTGACGTTTCTTTCTTAGAAGCTCCTTTTCCTGAGGAAAGAAAACAAAATGTTGGCAAATCTCAAGTATATGCATAGAGATGCAAATATGTTCCCTGCAACTGAATTCTTTTTGCTATTGAGTCTGAAACTTGGGAATAGTTTAGATGTGCAACCAAGATTGCACTTTTGTCTGCTGACTGATTTGGTGGTTCAGATAAAAAGGAACTCTGATTGCATTGAGACACTTATGTAGTTACTAAAGAACTCTAGTTGCACTGAGACCTCTAACTCTTTTCATGCTAACATGAAGAGATGTGGATTAGAGTCTGCTTCCACATCCTCATGTTTCAAGTTCAATATTTAATTAGCCAATGTAATAAAAGAATCTAAAAATGTTTGTGAATGGAAGGAAACCTTAGGTTGATGGTTGAAACTTAAAAAATGATGGTTCATTGATATGGAATACAGATCAGCTTAGATCAGTCAGTTTATCAAGAGACAAAATAAAACATGTAGCTAGTAGTTGACAGGATTAACTAAAAGCATTAGATGGGCTTTACTCTTGTATACCAGCTGTGTTGGGATCCAAGAAATGGGAGCTAACCTGCAGCAAAGGTGGGAATTTAAAGATTGAAAAGTAAAGAGATGACAAATCTATTTGTTTCCCATTGGAAATATTCACCCATACAGTAACACCATTGGCAGTCTGCTTCAACCCCTTCATCTGAAGATCTTTAATTCAAGGTGCTAATGCTTGTGCCGATTTTTAGCTAAGAAATGATATGTCAAACTTTCCATGATCAGTGAGGTTTCTTGCAATGTGTAGTGGAGGCTTGAGATAGAGATTTATACATCTAAGTGCATCTCATATGGTCAGCATGAACATATTACTATTTATTCACGTCATTTGCTGCCAAGTAGAAGATAAGTTCTGAGAAAACAAATACCTCCATTGACAACCAGCTATTCCCTTCGATCTCATAATAGTCACTTTGGTCATCAATAACTGTCGTACGTGCGGCAGAGTTCCGGTCATATTCAACGAGCCTCTTCGCATATGCTTCAGCAGCTGCCTCAGCATCTGATGTAGCAGGCAAAGCTTCTTCCAGACCAGCATAAGTGCTGCCTTCCTTGAGTACAAGGGCACCACAAAAATTGCAAGGCCCTTCGCCCTCTTGCTCACAGACAATCTTGCCACAAGACAAGCAATTGCTCACCAGTTTATGACTACGGGCTTGGCATAAACATGGCTTCCCTTGCTGGAATACAATTGATCCCTTGGCAGCCTCCGCAAGGGACACAACTTTCCCAGCTTTCTTCTTTCTAGAATTTCCCTGGTTTCCTTTTTGCGTGACTCTTGACTCACTGGCATTAGTTGGTGCCCTATTTTCCTGGCTGGCAGAAACTGTGGCCTCCTTTGGCATTCTGGGTTGTTTCTTGGTTCCGCTGACAAAAGCTTCATCTGAGGGTGGTTTAACATAGGCATGTAATTTTGAAGTTGGGACATTAGGGGTGCTGCTGCATAGTTCTGAATGACCTCTGCGCCGTAGATACTCCTCAATCACGCTTTTGCCTGCTTCCTGGCCAATTATATTCTGCATAGGGTAATAGAACAAATATATGTCAACCTTCTAACGCTTGTTACCCATGTTGGTATAGAATAAAAGTAAAACAACGAAAAAAAAACAAGTATAGATGGAGTGATTTTATCTGCCCTGTATTTTCCGTTTCATAATTAGTGTAGGTAAATTAAATAGTGCACTCGTGTACACCAAAATAAGCCACTTCTCTTGCACATACTCATTTTTACCTGTCTAAACTATACTCTAAAGTGGGAATTAAAATGTATGATGTATTATCATGTAAGCAGAAAGAAAAGGATAGATAATGAGGAATTGGGTTCTGAGGAAAGATCAGATATGCATAGAGGAAGTTTGAGACCAATTAAACACACAATGAGGTTTTAATGAGCTAGTTCATGAGGAACAGTTATTCTGCCAATGTTATTTGGACAAGTTCAGGCACTCTGAAATAAAAGGCTACATGTACTTTAAAGAAAAGGACAGTTAAATTCTTCCATCATCAGTACATGTTCTCATGAATTTGATGATGGTATGAGAACATAAAAAGACATAAGTCGTAATGGCCTACAACAAGCACTATCAATACTGATGATCCCACAAAACTTGCATGTGGGGAATCAAGCATGCTCATATGGATTGTATTGGGGCATGATATCGTTACTACTAGTTAAGCTCTAGGCCATGACATCGGCATCCAACAATTCACATCTCAACCAGCAGAGCAAAATGTGTTAAAAGAGCTCATATACAAAGACAGTTAAGAACCCAAGCAACAATAAAAAAAATATATGTTATGGGAGCTTATATACAAAGAGTTAAAGACCCTTAAGAACCCAGAACTACAGGAAATAAACATTTCATCTAACCTTCTCTAGGTAACATGAGGAGTCATAAAAATGATTTTAACCATTTCTCAACATAGCCAAAGGTGAGCTCCTAAACTTGGATAGATAAACTCCATAAAGCTACAAGCTAAACAACACTTACAGAATTAAAATTCTTGGAGAGATGAAGCTCATCTATGGATGCAGAATCGGGCAACATAAACAACAGACGATGGGAAATCCTGCTGCTACCTTCATTCTAAGTGACAGAGATTCAGAGGCTGCTCTATAAGTAACTAAGGCGCAAACTTCCAAATATGTTTCCACAACCTAAGACAGCAAGAATTAAATCAAACCCTGCATGATCTGCTATGGTTCCAGTAATCTACTGCTTCAATTGCACCTTCACTATCTTCATCACAGAGGTAAAGAGACACCCCATAATAATACCTCAAACTGTATCTCTAATCTTCTGTTAACTTAAAATCTTCTATTATCTCAACAAAACCTAGAATTTTGAGCAACACCCACCAACTGTATCACTAAAATAACTCACAACACAACAATGCAATCAAAGAATATGATCAACTGCAGAGATACAAGTACAAACTATAGAATATTACATTCCATGACGACATTATTATTTCCAGAACCTCTCAAATTTGTTTCATAATTTATAATTTGATCAAAGAAAGTGTGGATTTTGACTAGAGCCCATGAACCCTGATACAATAAGAACCCACAAGCAAGCAATAAACAAGGGAATCCATTACAGAGAAACAGACACAGATTGAACGATAAGGGCAGATAGATTACGTCAAGATACTCCTTGGCGTCTCGGGGCTGAGCCAAATCGCAATAGGATACCAAGCCGGAGATAACTTCACGGTCCAAATCCAAACCGGTCTCTATCGTCTTGCAGAGATCCACCAACGCCTCCTCTAGCCATCGTCCTGCTGATTCCTCCATCTCCGTTCAGCTTACTATTCTCTGTCTGAGGACTTGTCAGTGCTCTCTCTCTCTCTCTCTCTCTTCCACCTTTTCAATGTTGGTGGTATGTTGTGACCTGGACTTCACAAGCCCAATTAAGTCCAAACCCCAATTAGGCCCAAACCACTAACAGCTCCTCCATTGAACTATTGCTAGCGGCGGCTCTGGTGGTTGTCGGTAGAGATTAGGGCTCAGTTGGCCACCAGAACCTCCCATCACCGCCGCAGCTCCTTCTCTTCTCTCAGGTACTGTAATTAATTTATTTGCTCCTCAGTTTCAGATACAGAAATCTACTTTGTTTCAGTTTGTTTTGTTTGGAACTATTCTCCTCATTCTTGTGCTGGTACTTTTTTTTTTGAATTTTCTTTTATTTCGATTGTTGTGAATTCAAAGGTCTCGGAATGAGCCATCCCGTGCTTCCCAAGCATGTAGTTGCAGTTGTAAGATATCAGCAGAATCCTCTCAAAGCTCTAGAAATGTTCAATTCTGTTAAAAAAGAAAGAGGTTTCAAGCACACTCTTTTGACCTACAAGTGCATGATTGAAAAACTTGGATCTTGTGGGGAGTTTGAGGCAATGGAACAAGTCTTATCAGAGATGAGAGCAAATGTTGAGGCTAGTTTTCTAGAGGGAGTGTATATTGGAGCCATGAAAAACTACGGCCGAAAAGGAATGATTCAGAATGCAACTGATTTGTTTGAGAGGATGGATTTTTATAATTGTGAGGCATCTGTTCAGTCGTATAATACGATTATGAACATACTGGTTGAATACGGGTATTTCAATCAAGCTCACAAAGTGTATCTGAGGATGAGGGATAAAGGTGTTCTTCCTGATGTGTACACCTTCACCATAAGGATAAAGGCCTTTTGTAGGACCGGTAGGCCTCATGCCGCGTTGAGGCTTCTTAGAAATATGCCTTTACAAGGGTGTGAGTTTAACTCGGTTGCATATTGTGCTGTGATTATGGGGTTTTATGAAGAAAATTTAAGGAATGAGGCATATGGGTTGTTCTGTGAGATGCTTCGTTTAGGTATGTGCCCCAATGTAGTCACTTTTAATAAGCTTGTACATGTACTTGCTAAGAAGGGTGATGTCCTAGAATGTGAGAAACTTCTCAATAAGGTTCTGAAACGTGGAGTGCTTCCCAATTTGTTTACCTTCAACATTTTCATTCAAGGACTTTGCAGAAAGGGTTCAACTGATGAGGCTATTAGATTGTTGGATAGTGTGACTAGGGAAGGTCTAATTCCTGATGTTATCACATATAACTCATTAATCTGTGGCTTGTCTAAGACCTTCAGAGTTGAGGAAGCTGAGTGTTTCATGCATAAAATGGTAAATGAAGGACTTGAACCTGATAGATTCACATACAATGCTCTTATAGATGGGTATTGTAAAATGGGTCTGATACCAAGAGCAAATAAGATTCTTCATGATTCAATTTTTAGAGGGTTTGTGCCTGATGAGTTGACATACTCCTTTATAATTAATGGGTTATGTAAGGACAATGACATAGACCATGCCATGGCTATATTCAACAAGGCACTCAGGGAAGGATTGAAGCTCAGTATTGGCTTTTACAATACATTAATTAGGGGTTTGTCTAACCAGGGATTTATTTTGCAAGCCTTGCAGCTCATGAATGAAATGTCAAAAAATGGTTACACTCCAGATATGTGTACTTATAACTTGGTCGTTAATGGGTTATGCAAAATGGGTCTAGTGTCTGATGCCAACAACCTTGTCAATGGTGCTGTTTCTAAAGGCTACTCTCCTGACATCTATACCTTCAATACATTGATTGATGGTTACTGTAAACAGTTGAAGTTGGAGAATGCAATGCAAATAGTAGAAACCATGTGGAGTCATGGTGTTACACCCGATGTCATCACATATAATTCTGTGTTGAATGGTCTGTGCAAAACTGCAAAATACAAAGATGTGATGGAAACCTTCAAAGCAATGATGGAGAAGGGATGTGTTCCTAACGTAATAACATATACTATAGTCGTAGATAGCATGTGTAAAGCTCGGAAAGTAAATGAAGCTCTGAAATTTATTGAGGAGCTGAGAAGTAAGGGAGTGGTACCAGATGTTGTTACTTTTGGCATATTGATCAATGGGTTCTGTAACAATGGGGATTTGGATGAAGCCTACCACTTGTTTGGAAGAACTGTGGAACACTATAAAGTTTCTCATACCACTGCTACATACAATATCATGATCAGAGCTTTTTCTGAGAAGCTGAATATGAGTATGGCAGAAAAGCTTTTTAAAGGTATGACTGGCAATGGCTGTGCCCCAGACAGTTACACTTATACTGTGATGATTGCTGGCTTCTGCAAGACAGGGAACATAGACTCTGCCTACCAATATCTTCTGGAAAAGATTGATATCGGTTTCATTCCATCATTAGACACTTTTGGGCGGGTAATCAACTGTCTCTGTCTGAAGCATCGAGTTCGTGAAGCTGTTGGTATAATCCACCTTATGGTGTGCAAGGGAATTGTCCCTGAGGTTGTGAATACAATATTTGATGCTGATAAAAAGGCGATAGCGGCACCTAAAATTGTTGTACAAGACTTGTTGAAAAGAAGCCATATAACATACTATGCTTATGAACTCCTATATGATGGCATCAGGGATAAAAAGCTCCTGAAAAAACTTCCAAGCAGGTCAACTACTCCTGATAAGACAAGGAGGTCTTTCTATAAGCCAGGTTCTTAATCAGAAGAAAAAATTATTCACCTGACTTTCAGCACCCTCCAAGTTTGAAGAACATTCAAATAGAAACCTGTTACAAGATATTCTTTTATTCCATGGTTTGGGAGTTTGAAGAGTTGAACCAAACTGCTGTTGAGGTAATTCGTCTGATAATCAATTTGTGGCTGTTTATATTTTGACTTAATAGACAGATATTGAATATCATTGATTGACCAGTCTAATGTCTACTCTGGGATTTTCCAACTCTCACATTATGGATGTCATTTTGTTAAAGCAATCAAGCTACACTCATCCTATTTGGGGTTGGGATATTATACTTTATTATAGGAGGAGAGTCCGGTTTACTGGAGTACTAGTCTTCAAGGCATGATGAATGATATGGTAAAATCAAATGGAGTTCCAAGTTATCTGAGGTAAATATCACTTTGTGTTCAAGGGCACGGGTAGTATGAGTTGTTGGTTGGATTAATCCACGTATGAATACCATATCTTCTTTTGTTTGCTGTCTATTTTATATACAAGTATTGAGAGTGTTAAGGGTAGATCTTAGTTGACTTAGTGGTTCAAGTTACATCACTTGTTTTCTTCAGGTCACTGCTTCACGGGTTAGCAAGAGTTTGTTGCAGCCCTGCCCCGAGAGTGATGCAGGTCTTGGTTTTCTTTATAATTCGGGTTAGGTTCTCTGGCTTGAGCTTTTTTTATGTGTTGTTCACATATGTGTATGTGTCTTGTCTGTTGTATACAGTGAATTGAAACCAGAGGGTCCACTATTGCATGGGATTTCTTTCAGGGTTTCTATGCACTGTCGTAAAACCATGTGTGCTGCTTGTGACATGTTTAAGGTTGCTAGTACTAAGAGCTACAATGGTGGAAGGCTTCCTCTAGACTTAGATGACATGCTTAGTTACAACTCAAGTAGTACTTGATCCATGGCATGATTGCAAATATTGGGTCAGTGACAATACTGTATGTTTGGTTGTATTCTTTCATTCCATTTGTTCTTACTGTATTGAGAACTCCTTCATAATCCCTAGACATAGTACTAGTGATCTGAAACTGAGTAAAAAATCCACTCTTACAATAAATAGGAGCTGAAGAGAAAGAATCATTCAATTTTTCTCCCTCCACACACAACCAGGACCAGGATATCTATCTTTTCAGCAAGACCCATGCACACTAAATTTCAGACTCTATTCTGCAAGTCTGTTTCACTCCAACTCTTGTTTGAATCAGAATTGGCAGACCAAAATTTTGACCATACCTCATATATATTCCAATCCTATTTCTCCGATAACAAAAAAGAATTAAAGCTTCCACATCCCTTTCCCCGAATCATCAAGTTTTGGATCCTAGGGACTTGTCGTTAACAATCTCCATTTTTTGAATAGGAATGTAGTGGTTGACTTCACTAAACGATAAAAATGAAAATATAAAAAGCTTTCTTACTTCTTATGAAGAATTGGGAGTTAAGGAATATTTCTATTCAAACTTACATTTGACAATTTGCATATAGTTATGATTTTTATATTCTGCATCATGTACCTTCAAACAAATCTACTAATTATCATTTAGTGGATTAAGTAAGTATCTTATAGCTTTAAACCATATTGCTTATTATAGTTTTTATATTTCATAATTCCTTATCAGTTGGACGATTTGTTAATTTGTGCCATCAAACAATAATTAATTGAATCTTTTTTGTTAAATTTTGCCATCATTTGAATCTATGTTCGCGGACATGATATTGATAGATCCATATGACAAGTATATGTATTGAGGCCTGTGATTCATGCTTATGTTATTCACAAAGGTGGCTGATTCCTACTACGTACCATCGATGAATTCCAATAAAGAAGCAGCATAGGCGAACAAGAAAACGACATCATTTATATGAAATGTTGTGTACTTCTATAAAACCTAAAGGATACAGCAAGAAGATTTAGGGTATGCACGACACATTGCGTTTTCATTTTGGGGCCTTATGGGCTTATTAGACAAAGCCGTGTTTAAATTTTAAACACTGAAAGGTAAATTTCATGAACCGACGGTAAGGTTTCATTTTTTTTTTTTTTTGTCAAAAATAGGATCGTATACAATTGTAACCATTAAAAGATAATCGTATATATACTATGTAAAATGGTGTTCCATCAGGTAAAACCAACGAAAAATGGTCATCTGGCCTGTAAAATTCCTAGAATACCCCCACCATCTCCATTAGCATTTGGGTTCGGCTCCATGGGACCATCGCCGCCGTAGGCAGCGGCGTCGGCTTCTTCCATGTCATTTGCTCCAACATCGTCGTCGCCGCTAGCCTCCCCACCATCGTTCCGTGTATAGTGCTTTACTTGTTCTGTTCCAAATAAACGAGAATATCATTCCTCTAGGGTCGTCCTTGGTTAGCCTAGTGGTAAAAGCATTTGAACTTTGGTTCTTCTAATTAGGGTTCGAGTCCCAGCGGCGGTATCATTTACCCATCATTTATCCCATTTTTTCATGGGCTTTTCTCTCCCACTCTTGTTGGGTCTCTCTCTTACAAAAAGGTGGGGTCAAATGACATTTATGAACTCATTTCTACACAAAAGTAATTCATACAGAAGTCATTTGATATATCCATCTTGATAATAATCAAGAAAGTCAAGTGGTAGTGTCTATAATACTCCGAAAACTCAATTATTCAACAAGATTATTAGATTCAGGGCAAATTATACTATAATCATTTGGGTAATTTCACTTCTTTTCTTTCATTTTACTTCGTAAGTTTTGTTCATTAGTCTCATTTTTTTTTTTGATGAATAATCATTATATCCTCTAAATTTAATTATTGATTCTGATATTTTTATGTGTGATTAGATTTATTGTTAAATCAAAGTAACATTGCCTTTAATTACTATTAAGTCATATTATTATTAACTGAACTAGTGCAATGCATGGCGCTTTACGCGGTGCTATTTGTAAAATCCTATATTGACGGTTATATTGTTAATAATATACAACACAAAAATAGAATACAGTTGTAAACTGAGTTGATTTTCTTACTTTATATGCAAAATATAAAAACCCAAAGCAAGTTGTTTGAAAGCAATCAGAAACAAAATAAAAACATAAATTTAAGACGTCATTAGAATGCTCATACCTGTATGTAAATAAATTTCTTGTTTAACCACAGATTTTGAAGAAGAAAAATACGAATTTCAAAACCAAACATCTAAACTTTTCACGGATACATAACAAATTCAATATTAGCCTTATCGATTCAATTAATAAATTTCATGTTTACCTACAAATTTTATCGAATTCAAATTAAGTGTTAATGAATGACTTTAAACTTGAAGACTTACTGTGAAGATCCGTAATCCGTCACATGCATTATATTGAAGCAACATTTCATAACATAGCACAATCATAGTACCCAAACTTTTAGCACATGGCAAATTGTTTATTCCACACGTTCATATACAAATATATCAGCATATGAAATAGTTTTGATACAATGGTCACTCCAAAAACATTCTTATATAGTACTGTTGAGGTTTCTATGAAAAATCGTGCCACCGAAGACGACGCCGCAAGAGCAGTCTTGATCTCCGATAAAGATCAATTACAGATCGATTAATTACAGTGGCGCCCTCAGGGCGGTTTTGTTTGTGTTCATTGGGTGAAATGCAAAAACACCATCAAACAAAGCCTCAATGTTTACAGGTCAAACAAAACATTATTTCCCCAAAACAAATGACTGACGAAGGAAAATTACCAAAAATTATCCTTATAAATCCTGAGAATGAAAAAGAAGGTAAGAACAACAAAGATATGATGTAATGCATTGTATATCAAAAGAGCAAATCAAATTTCAGCTATTTACTATCTATCAAGTGACCTATGTATTCTCACATAGTTAAGACTATATCAAGATAAGTGAACACATAGGGTTTTCACGAGTAAAAATTCAGAAATCATCAAAACACATAATAAGTAAGCAATGCCTATATTCATCTTCATGTTTAGTGCCTTTCTCAAGTGAATCTGCAACCTAATAATAAGATGATGAAAAAGAGCCTGTAAGAACATGTACTGTATGTTTTGCAATGTACAATTATGTATCAAAAAACAATTACAGAAAGAAACGTCACTATTTAAAATTTTAGAAAATAAAATCCCTATTCTTACAACTCAAAAAAGATACAAATTTAGTGCTAACCTTTCAAAATAACACCTTCCACACGGTGCTATGGACAAAAGACAGAATACCCAACAACCTTTTCTCCCTTCTATTTCCCTATGGCACGAAGAAAGCATCACTACATGACTACTAC
>JAYMSW010003060.1:0-12772 GCA_036897725.1 Erodium texanum | reverse complement strand
GGGAAATGTGCGGTGGCGGGACGGCGGAGGAAACGGTGGAGGAGGAGACGGAGCAGAGCCATGGTGAGTTAGCACAGTAAATGCTTAAACCCTAGACTGAACTGAACAGAGCATTTCAATTTGGGGTTTTGGTATAAGGGACGGTTTGGCTCGAGTATCTCTGATCAAAACGCGTCGTTTTGGAAAATTACAGCGGAACAAAATAAGGTTGTTTGGACACACACATAGCTAAGGCCTCTCTCTCGTTAGTCAAACAAGAGGCGTGTTTGGACACAGAGGAGGCGTCAGATAAGGAAGTGCGCATGACGTATAAAAGAGTCCTCATCACCCCCTGCGCAAATTAGGGTTATCCCCCGACTTTCCCAGTTTCTGCCCGAGCTCTCGTCCATCGTCGACGCTTGAACGAACGGTAAGTTTCTCTTTCCCTATCTCTGGTAGATTTTCTTTGTTTGTTCTTCGAAAATTCAGGAAGCAATTAAAGAATTAATTGCAGATATGGAAATTGATAATACAGAAGAAAACTTCATTTGTTCTTGTGTCTCTTGTTATATTGATCACTAAGCCCGTCAGTTTTACATTTCCGATCACGAAAAAACCTTAGATTTACAGAATGTCGGGTGATATGTGTGGTTTATATTCATATGCATTGCTTATTTTTGTATACAAACTGGAAATGTAATGAAATTTTGAGGGAAATTTGAAGTTAAAATGTGTTCTGTTAAATGTGATTGAATGCAGCAATGTGTTTCTTTTGTATTTCAGTCATGATGCGGCCAAGAAAAAGCTGGAATTAGAAATGTGTTAGTTCATATTCACGCTGGAATTATAAATGTGTTAGTTCATATTCAAGCTGGAATTAGAAATGTATTAGTTCATGTTCAAACTGAAATTATTTTCATTGGGTGTTTGATTTTTTGTTGTCTCTGTTTTTATTATCTCCAAACCACCTAGATATCATTTGGAATTAGAAATGTGTTAGTTCATATTCAGACTGGAATTGGATATGCGTTAGTTCATATTTAGACTGGAACTGGATATGCATTAGTTCATATTCAAACTAGAATTTTTTTTCATTGGGTGTTTGATTTTTTTTTTTTCTGTTTTAGTATCTATTAACCATCTAGATATCATTTGGAAGATTAAGGCTTAATGATGGAGGGTGAACCTTGGAGCAAGGTTTAAGGTTGTTGTTTTATCACCTTGATGTCATGGATTCAAGTATGTTCAAGTTAGTGATGCATGGACTTGGGTAGATATCGGGACAGACATCATTAATCTTAGGTAAAAATAAGGAGACTCGGCCATATCTTCTCTTCTTTAATCGACTTGAATTTGGTAAAAGAAAAACAATTGATATTTCATGAGCAAATAAGTAGCTATAGTAAGCTTACAATATATTTTCCATGATCAGAGTAGTAATCTGAGCTATTATCACTTTTCTTCATCTCTGCTTACTGATTTCTTTGTCCTGTGATTAGACTTGTTATCATTTAATTATATAACACCTACCCTTTTGTCCGAAACACATGCATAATCATACCATCTTTCATTTTCTCCATTATTCTTTAATGTATTTATGTTGGTCATGGGGTAGAGTTGATTCATTGGATGCTTATCAGATTTAGGAGCTTAAGTCGATCTGGAGTGGGTTAATGAGAAGACGATAATGTCTGAAGAGGCCGGACACATCTTAGTGGTTTACGATGATCCCTCAGATCATCGATCTTTGTCTTTGGATGAAACCAGCAGCACAGAGGAATCACCTGATGAAACCCGGCTCTCACTAGAAACCACTAACGATGCAATTCCTTACATGGGCCAAAGATTTCCAACGCATGATGCTGCTTATGAATTCTACAGTGAATTTGCAAAGAGATGTGGCTTCTCAATCAGGCGCCACCGTACAGAAGGCAAAGACGGGGTTGGGAAAGGGCTCACAAGACGGTACTTTGTCTGTCACCGTGCTGGAAACACACCTGTCAAAACCTCAGCTGAGAACAAACCTCAAAGAAATCGAAAATCCTCTAGGTGTGGGTGCCAAGCATTCATGAGGATCAGCAAGACTACGGAATTAGGCGGGCCCGATTGGCGTGTCACTGGATTTGTAAACCACCATAATCACGAACTCTTAGAGCCTAATCAAGTCCGATTCCTTCCTGCATACCGAACAATATCTGATACAGACAAGAGCAGGATCCTTATGTTTGCCAAAACAGGGATTTCTGTACAACAAATGATGAGATTGATGGAGCTTGAGAAGTGCGTGGAACCGGGATATTTGCCTTTCACTGAGAAGGATGTGAGGAATTTACTACAGTCATTCAGGAAACTCGATCCAGAAGATGAGAGCATAGATTTATTGAGAATGTGCAGGAACATTAAAGAGAAAGATCCTAACTTTAAGTTCGAGTACACACTTGATTCAAACAACAGGTTGGAGAATATTGCTTGGTCATATGCCTCATCAGTCCAGTCATATGAGTTCTTCGGTGATGCTGTGGTCTTTGATACAACTCATCACTTGACTGCTTTTGACATGCCACTTGGCATATGGGTTGGGGTGAATAATTATGGCATGCCTTGCTTCTTTGGGTGTGTGCTCTTACGTGAGGAAAATTTGAGAGCATTTTCATGGGCATTGAAGGTAAAAGAGTAGAAATAACATATTTTAATCTATTAACATATATTTCCATCTTTGTTATACTTGCATATATTTGGCAAGGAGCTTTACTATGCTTAATTTGGATATCTGTTTTCTTTTGTGTTCTATATATGCAAAAGGCATTTCTAGGATTCATGAGTGGGAAGGCTCCGGAAACAATATTAACAGACCAGAATATATGTCTCAAAGAAGCAATATCCATGGAAATGCCAACGACAAAACATGCACTTTGCATTTGGATGATCGTGGCAAAGTTTCCATCATGGTTCAATGCTGTTTTGGGGGAACGATATAATGACTGGAAGGGGGGGTTCTTCAGACTTTATAACTTGGAGTCAATTGAGGATTTTGAGCTGGGATGGAGAGACATGGTCAATTCTTTTGGTCTCCACACTAACAGGCACATAGTCAACTTGTTTGCCTTGTGCTCGCAGTGGGCATTGCCATACTTGAAAAGCCATTTCTTTGCAGGAATGACCTCTACTGGTCAGTCAAAGTCGATCAATGCCTTCATTCAACGTTTTCTGAGTGCACAGACTCGTCTTGCACACTTTGTAGAACAGGTATGTGATTTACTCTTGCTATTATGTCTTTGTGTGCATTTCTATATCGTGATTACAGATATACATATGTGCAATTTTAGTATCATTGTGTCTGAATAGGGCATGATGGATTCAGTTTCTTTTCTTGAAATCTGCGTATTATTATTTCATGGTTATTTACAGATAGCTTTTACGTAATAGATGTCTTTTACACATAACTATCCCCAACTTTAAACTTTTACATTCAGCGACCTAAACTGTCAAAAAATAATAATTACACATGGATCTTTTTTTTGCCAAAAATGACGAAAATGCTCTTGACCCTATTAGTCTCAAAAAAGACTTCAAGTAGATGTAAAAAGACTCCTTTAAAAAAATAAAACTATTAGAAAGACGAAAAAAATGATATTTTTTTTGGAAGTTTAGTTCTCGTATGCAATACCTACCTGCAATTATTGTGAAAATATCTTGTGGCTACTTACAATATCACCCTTAAAACGAAATCGTGAAGTATGCCTTTCAAGTCCTGAATACAGATATTTACTCAAAGTTGCTGTATTCTGATGCAAAACACGATTTTTGTGTTTATTTGCTGCAATGCGTTGGTTCTTGAAACAAATATGAATCGATTAATGAATTTCCCGATTAGAGTTCTCCATTTGTGTAGCTAGTGCTATGATATCAATGATTGAAGCATTCTATTTTATCTGCTTACCATACTTTACACACACAGGTTGCCGTTACAGTCGATTTCAAAGACCAAGCTGCAGAACAACAAACAATGCAGCAAAACCTCCAAAACATCTGCCTAAAAACAGGAGCCCCCATGGAATCACACGCTGCCTCAGTCCTCACACCCTACGCCTTCTCCAAGCTCCAAGAACAGCTCGTTCTGGCGGCCCACTACGCGTCCTTCCAGATGGAAGACGGTTTCCTCATCAGGCACCACACCAAACTGGAAGGTGGCCGGAAAGTGTACTGGGTCCCACGGGAAGGCATTGTGAGCTGCAGCTGCCACCAGTTCGAGTTCTCCGGCATCCTCTGCCGCCACGCCCTCCGCGTGCTCTCCACCGGGAACTGCTTCCAGATACCTGAGCGGTATCTTCCTGCCCGTTGGCGCCGGATCAACACATCATCATCAGCAAAGCTTCTCCAGAGTTTTCATGGCGATCAGGCTGAGCGGATCCAGTCATTGCAGGTCATGGTGTCGGCTCTGGTGGCAGAGTCTGCTAAGTCCAAGGAGAGGTTGGATATTGCAACTGAGCAAGTTTCGGTCTTGTTGACTCGGATAAGAGATCAGCCGGTCCCGTCACAAGCTCCGAGAGACTTGTCCTCTGTGCATAGAAATCTTTGACCCGGAGCTCTACACTGGTTTCAATTCTCATGGAAAGGTTGAAGATGCACAGTGCAGGTCAGAGGCTTAAGTTTTTTCGAGGAGAACTAGGATGCTTTATGAGCATTCTGAAATTGTACAAATATATGTTCTATAGGGTCAAATGAGTGTAAGCCAACCCTTAGATAGGTCTAGATGAGTCCGAAAAAGAAAAGTGTATTGACATGATTTTTAATTTCTTAAATCAATCCCTCACCTTAACTCGTGAAAATTTCACATGAAAGTATCTAAATCCTTAACTTATGCAACAAATGAATATTGCATAATGTAAAAAAAAAATGTCACTTCGGTATGTGACAACATAAAATGAAACATGTTTTTAGTAGAAACTTGTATAAAGAACTTTACAATGTATGTTTGATTGTAAAATAGCAAGTAAGAGCAAGGATGTGCGGGAGAATTGTTTTCTTTCACCGACTCTAGACGTCGAGATAAAGAGAAAGTCGAGAGATAATAGTTAAATTGAAAATGTCTCTATGTTTTTGAGGTCAATTTAAACATTTATAAACGTGTTCAAAACATGTGCTCAATATGTGTAATAAAACTGACTATACAACAAGATTGTAACATGTTAGCGTCCAACTGTAAAGGCAGGCACTCATTTGTAATAATCTTTTTAATAATCTATTTGAAAATGGATCTATTTGGATCCGAATTGGTACCATGGGTTATATATACTATTTGGGTGATAAAAAAAAGGAGAGAAACAGAATGGTGCGAGTATCGAACCCGGCTTCGTAGTTCTCTGACAGCAGCGAAGGCTTGGCGATTCTCGTCCAACTCCAAGCGTAATAAGTCTGCGAGCGTCACTACTGTTGTCTGCAAACCTTATGGTGCGTTTTCAGCCGGGCCTCAAAATGAACCAGATTGTGATTTTGGATCGATTCATGGCTGTTAATAGAACACTGATTGGATTGGTGCTTCTTATTGGTTCAGTTTCTGAAAATTGTTTTTGTGTGTTGGGTATTGGGTTGATTGGATTGCTTACAGGTCTGCTGAGAGTTTGAATTTTCTGGGGGAAAAGAGAAGAAAATGCATCCTCCACTGACGCTGCACAGGCACCCAATGTGTGCTGAAGTGAGTCCATCTTCCTCATCTGATTTTCATTGCTGATTGGTTTATAATAACTCCTGATGGGTTGCATTTCATTTATTTTGGTTTAATTTCTTCAAAACACGGTATCTGTTTGATAAGGTTTTGGGGCAAAGCAATGAATTTTCTTGAGCATTTTGATACCATATCTTCTGTTTTGATATATAGCTCTCTCTCTTTTAGAAAAATACAGGACATGGGTTTCCTTCAAATATTGATATTGTGCTGCAAGCTAGCAAATTTCAGAACTTGTATACAATGTTGCAAGTCTGACCACTATGGCAATACACACTGTAAAATCTGTCTTCATCTCTTAAGTACTATATGGTCTCTGGAATTTTTGCTTTGTTGGCCTTCATGTTTATGTTTTTTTGGTTACCTGAATTTGAACTGTGTGCAATTTCCTTGTATTTTTGCATATGGTTCATGGTTGACGAGATTGTATATAGCTGATAAAATAGGTGGGTGATTAAGTTTAGGTGATCTTATTTTGTATGTTGACTTTTGTAAGAGAAGCCTCTCTCGACAATGATTGTTGTGGTCGCCTGTTTTGATTGATTTATACTTCCCTTTGAAAATCACCATTGAATGATTTTCTTTTGCTGGTAAATTCTTTTTTACTTGAACCAATATGATGGGTAGTTCATTAGAATCTTCCTTTCTTCTTTCCTCAGATTATCGAGGAGTTTCAAAAGTGTCATATAGACCACCCTATAGCAAAGTTCTATGGCAAATGTACAGATCTCAAAGTAAAGCTTGATGGTTGTTTCCGACAAGAAGTGAGTTGGTTATATCTTACTTCTTACAGTATCGTTTTTATTATGTTTTTTTTTTGGTTGAAATCTTATCTGCAGGATCGTCTTTTTTTCCCTTCTTACAGAAAGCTGTGAAGCGAAAGGCCAACTTTGAACAGAGTAAGAAGCTAAAAGAAAGATTACAAGCTTACAGGAAGGAAAGTGCTGGTACAAGCTCTGAAGATCAGAGCTCCATGCATGCCTAGTGTTATAATGATCAGACTATCAACAAGTCCTTTTGGTCAAACCTGCAAAATTTAATTGTGGGAAATTTAAGACTAGGCAATATAATGCATCATTGTATTGTGCTTGACGATTGATTTCATGTATTTTCATTGACCTATCCACCATATGAACGGCATGGATATTTTTTGGAATTGAAATTTGACAAGTTTGCTAGTTTCCTAAGTTTGAAGACAAACAGATATATAATTGTGGTAAAGCTTAGCTATTGTTCTGTTTCAGTGTTAATATATGCTCATCTCAAAACATTGATCTCAGAGGTAACAAATATGAACTGATATTTATTTGTGGTAAAGCTTAGCTATTGTTCTATTTCACTGTTAATATATGCTCATCTCAAAACATTGATCTCAAGAGGTAACAACTATGAAATTTGATATATTTCATGTGGCATATAACAAATTCATCAACAGACATTCTAAAACTCTAACCAAAAGTTTCCTCCTATCTTGTGTGTAAGTATCTCCATTGTATCAGTTCAATGTCAGCTTTTCCTGATTTAGTGATTTCTACCTTCTTCTTGACTCTATATATAGATCTTTCCTATGTTTGCAAGAATAAAAAAGTTCACATCCATTCCTTATCTTTTCTCTCTTACCCATGGAAAGCATGGCGAATAACGTCATCCAAATTGATTGCCTCATATTCGCTCTGAGATGTCCTCCACGCCTTCCATTTCACATCGGAATTTCCTGTTTCTCTCCATCTTTTAAGCACTGAAAGAGCCAAAGGGCCTCTTCTTACCCCACCTGGACTCACACAATGCCACTTGCTGTCATCGCACTCTTGCTCTCTAATTGAAGCCCTTGCATCTCCATTATCATCATCATCATCGCTCAACTCTATCATCACAGCTTGTGATCCACTTTGTTTTTGCGCTACAGTATTAGGAGACTGTTGCCTTCTAGGAACAGCTACACGGGCTTGGCCTTCAGTAGCAGAAGTAGACTTTTGTAAGAAGCTTCCAGGAAGAGATGTTTTTGAAGTATCTCTTGGAGTGGCATGACCATTCTGAATTTCAGGTGCAACAACTTGATGATTTGAAGGTAATGATTCAGAAATGCATGCCCTAGATGGGTGTTGCTTTGCTCCTGGAAATGAAAGAATATATTTGATGAGCCTCATGAAAAAGAAGAGTTTTTTTGTTGATTATAACACAAATTGAATTCATGCCCTTCATAATATGACATAATGTCCTTTTACCAAACAAGAACAAAGTGGAAGTATAAAAAAACCTGTTGTATCTTCTTTGGTGAATTGTTTGCCGACAGCTTCTCCATCTTTGTGCTCAAATCCAGATTCACCAGTTTCAGAAGCATAGTCTTAGCAACATTTTTGTCTCCTGAAATATTAAATGAATTTTAATATTTGAATGCTTAGCAAAATTTGATTTTTTTTTTTCTCCCCAAAAGACAACTATATAGATGCATGACGCTAAGAAAATCAGAAATAAATGCTTAGTAAACAAACCTGTAGCTTTGGTTCCTCCATTCACACCACAAGAAGCCCAATTCTCCTTAAATCTGAATTCGGGCGTCTTTGATGTCTTTCTGATAGAGACTTCTGCAGAGACATTGTTGTTTTCTCGCTTATCTTTTCTCTCAGAGTCCTCAAAACCAGGTTCAAGCTCTGCTGGTTCAGCAACTACTTCTGGAACTTCCTCTAACAAACATGCTTGTTCTGATGGTGTCTCAAGCAGCTTCTTCCTTTCCAAGTACTCAAATAGCTTATCAACAAACACTAATGAAGTTAAGGTTCCCGTTGCATTTTCGCAGGCACAAATATGTAACCAGATGAGTGCTGAAAATACTGAGCCCAAGAAAATCAAGAAGAACGAGTTTTAAATCTATTATTAACAGTTGTTTAAGGATATTCTTTTCTCTTTCCTTGCTCGTTTGCTCTATCAATACGATTTCGTAACAGAGCCAATTCTCTTGCAATCTGCTGCCAAAGTCATAGGAAGAAGAAAGCTAAAGCAAGCAGTGTAACAATAACTGAAGAGTAAGATACACAAGCCTTCCTGCATATTTAGTCTATCAAATTTCTATATTTTTATTTCAATACTGAAGTTGCATATTATTGTCTGTTTTCGATTAGTACAGTTTCTGTGTAGTTTGTTAACTCCTTCACATAGCAAAGGAAAAGATTAAGCAATTCAATATCTAGAAGCAAATTTGACAAAGATATCAGGGAGATTTACATGTTTTGTAATATCTTCATGCAAACTCTTCACTTTCTCTTGGAGTTCCGTCTGTCACAGTCAAACAATAATTATTTTGTAATTACATCTATAAATGTTATTTCCAACAAAAAGGTAAGGAAATAACATAACATATTACAACATTAAGACATATATAGAATAGTTTGTAATATGCTTTACTAATACTTCGCTATTAAAATCAGAAACTATTGACAAAAAAAATAACCAGAAACTTACAACAGTAGGTCTTTTAAGCATCCCTTGTACCATTTTCTGATGCAAGTCTTTACATTCTTCCTACAGAGTATAGAAAAAATTGCCACATATTAGTATATTCATCATAACTTCAATTATTGAAATTAAGAGAACTATTCTTCGAGGACCAAAATATCGAAAATAAATGTTTTGGAAAATAAATTTCATTTTCATAAAACCAGTGTAATAAAAATGATTTCCGAATACATAGTACTTGGATTTAGTGCTTAAGTACAAGAAAGAAAAGGGAGGAAAGGGCAAATCCATGAGTTACCTCAGAAATGTCATCATCTAATAGCTTGCAGATGGGAAGATTATTCAACATATTAGAAACTTGGAGAAGGAAACTTGATTTTGTATCACCGATGCTAGAAGTTTTCGCTACACCTACAATGCATAGAAGCATGCAAATAATTATCCATATACCGATCAACAAATTTACCACATAATTTCAACTCAATGCTTACTATAATCAAGCTTTGCATCTTGACTAAATATTGATAACAAGGCTTAAAGATATTGAATCTTTCCCTTGCTTGTTGGGAAATTTACCTTTAACTTGCACAAGCATGTATGGATTTTTTTGCCAAATGTCATTCGGGTCTGATTTGACTTTCACAAAGCTTCCAATCAACTTGCTGCTATCAAAGGTTTCGGGTTGCTCAAATAGCTTATATACCAAACTCCTCCTCAAGTAGACAAGGTTGATATTTTTAGGAACTATGGAAGCGAAATTGCTTTGTTGCCCAGCTGAAACGAATTCCCTTTTCGGAGAACTCTTACACGGGCTCGATTTCCTCTGCTTTTTACTGGTCAACAAGGCATTCTCATCATCTTCTGAACTGCATTTAATTTCATCCTCATCAGATTGCACCATGTTGTCTGCCATATGTGTTTCAAGACGGTCGTAAATCTTATTCTTGAACAATACTTTCCTTCCAATAAGAGAATGAAGTGTTGCATCACAAACAATTTTCTTCCTCTTTTCAGGGTGAAAAAGCTTGTGTTCTTCACAGTACCAAGTAATGATGGAGGTCACATCATGTTGTGATAATTGTTGGGTCGTGTCCTTGCCAATGGAGGAGAGAAACTCTACGAGGGGTTTGGAGGCCCATCCTATGAACTCCATTTTCTTTTCCTTTGCCTTTTTCTTTGATGCATTTTTTTTCTTCGACGCCTTTCTTTTGCCTGAGTGTTTGTCTTCTTCCAGATCATATGAACAATCTTCATCAGATCTGTTATTTCCGGTTTCTTCATCAACTTCTTCATCTTTCTCAAATTCATAATTAGGGTCACACCTATTCTTCTTAACCTTCTTCAGTTTGTAATCTGCAGAATTGACGTCTTCTGATGTTAACTTTTCTTTTTCCTTCCTCATCAGCCAGTATTCTTTGAATAGCCATTCAACTGAACTTCGACGTTCGAAATTTACCTTTCCCTGTATATCAAAAGACACATACACAGACACACCAATTTTGGAGTTCAGATAGAAATGGAAATACAAACCTAAGCAACTAAGAAACACATTCATACCCCATCGGAATCAACATCCACATTATCCTCTATAAGTTTAGTGAGCCAAGAGCATTTACGGCAAAACCCTTTATTCCCTCTAACAAGTGCAAACTCAGCATAATCGATGCAGCGACCACAATAAGCTCTCGGACAGAGAAAGCATTGATATTTTGATCCCTTGTGGCACAAATGGCACGAATGCCAATCTGCAATGTAGAAACGGGTAAGCTGTTATGCAAATTATTCTAATTTCTTAAAGTGGTGCAAGAATGAAGAGTGAGAACATTAAGATAGCAACAAAGCACCTTAAAATAAGGCATTGGTTAGTGATACTGTGAGAATGCAAATGTCATATCTGCACAAACAACTTTAAATTTGATAGAAAACTGAAGACAGTTTGTCTTTTTTGTTCTGTAAATTGATATCACGATATAGTAATGTAACATCAAATTAGTACTTCATTATTTTTTTTACTACATTGGATGAAGTTTGGAACTTATGTTAAGTAGCTCAAGTTATGTCCTAAATTTACATGAAACAAACAGAGCCTATATGTATAACATTTGGATAGAGGAATTATCTAGCTTCAATCACGCGTACCATATCTTACATCCATGCCCATTTGAAATTGTAAAATAGTGGCAGAAAACTGCATAGCAGTAACATTTACTAAGGGGAAAAAAACAGCTTACCGCAATTCCAGCTAACTTCACTCTGCAAAATCGGATCATCTTTTTGCACACATTTAGGGTGATAAGCTTTTAGACAACCCCTGAAAGAAACCAATGCAGTAGTTAGATAAAGTAGACACTGCAAAAACATATATATTGGCAACTATGCTATGAACCTATTGTCATTTCCAGACTATCTCAACCCGAAGCCTCAAAGCCATGGAAAATCAAGAGACTATCTCAACCTAGGGAAGTGCAAAATTAAATCAAACAAAATACTTTAGATGGTATATATGTTTGAACACTGTCATTGTTTTACTCTTTGAGTCAATTGAGGGACCAAAACCAAAGAGCACAATCTAATGAGCTCTTGAACTTGACAAGAATGTCAAATTGCAATTAGAAACTCACTTGGAATCACATAGTAACAGATCTCCTCCATCCTTGCAGCAGAAGCAACAATCCTCAGTTATCCCCTGATTCTCCTCCACCATCTAATCTTCAGACCAGGAAGCTTTTGCCCTTGAAAGACCCTCCACAAACCAGAAATGGTGGTAACAAAACCCTGACAAATGAACAAAAGAAAACCCTATGAAACCCTCTTTCTCTTGCACAAAAACGATCATCTTTCACACAAGAGCAGGATCATCAGTAAATGTCACTAGGGATTCATGACCCAAATCAACAAAAAGCAAAAAGTTCCAAACTTTGAGCTCTGAACATGGAAATAACACAAACCCAACACAGTACTTGCAAACGCTTCACCGAATCACACAACAAAACGCTCTCTCTCAGTTCTATGAGCATTTGGGTATGTACGGTACCGTGAAAGCAAAACGGCGTTGAAAATAGAAATGAAGAGCGACCCATAAACAAGGCAAGAGAAGGGACATACATACCTTACCGAGAACCAGAGAATGCAGTAGGTGCGGTGGCGACCATGAGAAAATGCCCAGAACAGTGCCTCTGAGAGAGAAAGAAGAGGGAAATGAAGCTACTGGTGCTCAAGTTGTGCAGTCCATGTGCTTGGTGCTCTTTAAATTGATCTGACAATTACCATTCTTGTGTTAACATCGACTTCATTTCAATTTTAATATATATTAAATTATTATAAGGGAACTCTAGTTGGAAGCCCTTAACCATTTGCATTACTAATAAACTTATCTATCTTCTCAATAAATAATTCAAGTTATTAAAAAATTAATATTATCTTTAACAAAATTTATTAACAAGGTATATGAAAAGTCAATTTTGCCCCACAAACTCATGTATATAAAATTCATTGCTACATAATTATGTGTATACAAGTGGAATGTATTTTTTTTTTTTTGTAAAAATCACAAGCTATGTTTTATAAATACAATATCATCTTCCTTGAAGATGCTTGCTTTTGTGTTTCCTTGAA
>JAYMSW010003059.1:0-12776 GCA_036897725.1 Erodium texanum | reverse complement strand
TCACAAATTGAGTCAAAACCAAATCAACAACGAATGAAAGCAGAAGGTGGGGCACGAGCATGCGATACCATAGAAGAGTACAAGTGTATCCCGAACGATTGGATTGACAAATCTTGTGATGATCATAAGGAATTAGTTAAATTTTAAGACTTAAAACATCTATAAAAACCACATTATTCACTCTTTTAACATTATAGAGAGTAATGTTCACACCTCTTTTACACCATTGGAGATGACTTAGTTCCTGTCGTTCGTCTCCTCAAGACCCCATGAATTTCAGGCATGAAACAACAGTTAGAACAAAAACAGACAAGAGATGTCGTGTGAAGTATTATAAATTTTATTTTTAGTGTCTAATTTAGTTATGTTGAAACCAGGGCATGCTGCATGCGCATACAGGTGGGCCCAATGAAAGCAGATGTTTGTAAATATCGTACCGTACGTCTCATCTACGATTATAAAAGAAGGAGGTGTAAGTGACATCTTGATCGGAAGCCAGCTAACTAAAAAGACACAAAAACAAAAGGACTAATTATGTTTATGCGGATTCAGGAATCTATTCTGCAGATTCCAAGATCTTGTCGTGCATGATGGACAATACGTGAGATTACAAATTTGCCCTCCATACCTGTAATGTGATAACCACCAAATTTATGTGTTAATTTTATTAATCAAGTTTAAATTATAATACTCATCAGGATTAATTTATAGTTAAGGGAGTTGTTTCTCTCTTAACTATCAATGTTCGAATCCTAATACGTATAATTAAAATGTCAGTTGTGTTTGATTGGTGTATATTTTCTGCGTTATCTAGTCTGGTTTTTGAGCATTACAAGAATTATGCTCATTCAAAGCCTCATGATAAGAATTGTTATTCTTATCGAGTCTAAAGTCTCTAATGTTATTACGTGCTTTGGATATTCATTAGTTGATATGTATGTCTCCAAGGTACATATATTAAAAAAAGATTAGATTATAATTAATGATATAATAAATAAATTATTTATTTGTATGTCATAAATATGTATTTTTTTATAGAGAAAATGGTCTTTTGTTTAAAGGATGCTATTGCCAAAATACTTGAAACTAGTTTGGTCTTAGGCATAGTCATGGACCAGACTAAGTACATACTACTTCTTAAACTAAAACTAGAAACTTAGTATTAGTTACGTCTAATTTACGTGTATATTTATTGTATGTCAGGGTGAATCTGGTTGTTAAGCGGTACGTAAACTATCTTAATTCAAAGTTGACTGCATAAATTGTTATTCCTGTTAAATATAAAGTCTGTAACGTTATTGTTTTTTATGCTCAATAGTTGATATATCTACATGATTGATGTATAATATATTAGCAGTTATTTCAAAAAAAAAAAACTAAAAGCTTTATTTTGTTTCACATATATGATAAATAAAGATATGAAATTGATTTAAAATAAATAGTGTCCACTATATGAAAGATGTGTATATATTATCAGAATATCTTGGATGATACTTATTTACGTGATTAATTTACTTGATACGATACTTAAGCTACCAGTTTATGATGCTATGAGGTTTCTGCATGTCGTCCTTTTAATTTTAATGAAAATGCGAAGCAGGGTTAGCCTTGTCAAGTAATTATTGAGTTGCATATATCAAATTTTTACCTTTATAATATACATAAGCATCCAATTGGATAAAACAATACATTAAACACGTACATACAATAACGTAAGACAAACACTTATAAATGATATAAACAATTCAAATAATAATTTTGTCCCGATGATTGAGGGAAATAACTCCCATAACAATAATACTAACCTTAATGGATTCCCAGCTCTCATTTTATTGCAGTCATATATATAATCATTTTTTTTTTCAAAATGATAATTTTGCATTATAATGAAAAATTATCATTTTGAAAATTTCACTTACTAAAAATGCCAACTTGAGTGTAATTTTTTCAACTCAACTTACATATCTTTGGTCAAATTGAAAAGACAGATGCAAACATATACCAAACACAAGGATACTAATCATCGTAGAATGAAGTTTGTTGGCAGCAACTTGCAAATGGATAACAGTATAAAGCCACTCCTTACATTTACGTTCTTAACTGTTGCGCCAAAGAAAATCTAGACCTCAAGCTGCTTCTCACTCCTAAAACGAACTTATTGTCAATTTCACCAAAAAAGCAAGGAGAGAGACAAGAACAAATCAAAATTTTCCATCTTCGGCGAAGCCAACCCGCTATTAATTGTTTCCAAGGCATTTACGGCACTGTCTAGGGTTCGCATTTATAGCAAATCTGTGGATTCATCTCCCCCTTCAGTTCATCTCTCTCTCTCTGAGTCTGAAGGGTAATTTGCAAAATTTGATCTTGTACGCAGATTTATCCAAGATTCAAGGAGTCCGTGACACGTGTTCGTGAATTTTGAGGTACCCATTAGTGTACTTGCTGCGCCTCTTCTGTAGCTTGCGTTGTGTTTTTTCCTTTCCATTTCTGGGTTCATATAAGCTGAATTTCACGTCTGTGTCGGCCTATATTTGCTTACTTGCAATTTTTCGGGTATGTGTTCTTGAAGCTCTTAGCTTTAGTGGGTTTGATTGGGTGAATTTGCATATGGTCATGAATTTCATTTTTGGTGCATTTGACATCAATTTCATATGAATTTCAAATACGTTATTGATTACCTTTTGCTAGCACATATCAATTTATGAGCTTATCTGAAGTCTGAACTTATGTGTAATTGTGTGCAAGAGACTGAATCTGAGGTGGGTTTGTTAAGAAATTGCTGTTTTTGTGGTTGTTATTGATTGAGAACTATGGCCTTTTGTTGCAGAATTTGGGGGACTCTGATTTTATCATCTATGTGAAGTCGGCTTTCAGGATTCTTGTATTATAGTGGAAATTTTCACTGTAGAAACAGTCATCAAATTGATAGCCAAGCCTGTGATTGTTGATTTGCTATTTGGTATGAAGGCTACTAGAACAATGATTTTCTTTGTGGGTGGGGCTCGGTTAGGCTGTTTAGCTTGGTGAATGTTTTGGTTCTTTACAAATTGACCCAGTTCATCAATTTGGTGTTTGAGTTCAGTATAAAAAAACTGAACTTTGTTGAGCCAAATTTTGAGGCCTTGGCAATACATATTCGGGAGGAGTTTCGTCCTTTTGAATGAAACTATAGCTGTTTTGATTTCAGTTTCAGAATGGAATACCAATCTTCCTCTAGAGGAAAGGGGGATGGGTTTTGGGTCTCTCCAAAGTCTCAGACACATGGCTCATCGTTTCTTGATGGTGGTTCAAGGAGCTCCATCTCAGAGGACCCATTAGAGAATCTTTCAGGACTAATGGGTTTGGACACTTACGCAGGATGGTGCAACAGCCGTTCAGCAACAGAGGGTCTGTTCACTTCTTATGGGTCATCGTCTATCCCACCAGTGCCCTATGCTTCGCTCGATGCACCACATTTCCTAGAACAGATGCTTACAGATTCTACTGAAGCAGATAAGCCCGGTAGTTGCTCTTTTGAGCAAAACTCGATCCAAGATATGTGGGCTTCTGGAAGTTGCATGTTATCTCAGCCAATCGGGCCATCACTTGCTGAGAAGATGCTTAAGGCATTGTCAATGCTTAAAGAGTCATCTGGAGAGGGCATTTTGGCACAGGTTTGGGTGCCGATGAAGCTTGGGGAGCAGTATGTGTTGAGCACCTATGAGCAACCCTATTTGCTAGACCACATGCTTGCAGGGTACCGGGAAGTGTCCAGGGCCTATACTTTTTCTACAGAAGTAAAACCAGGTTCTTTTCCTGGGCTTCCTGGTCGGGTGTTTAAGTCCAGAGTTCCAGAGTGGACTTCAGATATAGTGTATTACAATAACACCGAGTACTTGCGAGTGAAGCACGCAGTTGATCATGATGTCCATGGCTCCATTGCTTTGCCGGTTTTTGATTCTCATGACCAGTCATGTTGTGCTGTGCTAGAACTTGTCACGGTAAAAGAAAAACCAAATTTTGATTCGGAGATCAAAAGTGTTTGCCATGCGCTCCAGGTTAGTTTTGTTTTAATTGCAGATAGCTATTGCGTATTATGCGTCTTTTATACATAACTATCCTCAACATTAAAACGTTATTTGCAACTACCTAAACTTTCAAAGAGTTGCAGGGATTTTTTTTTCAAATGACGAAAATGCCCTTGACCCTAATCTAAAAAAAACTTCATAACTGCCAAAAACATTATGATTAGATGTAGAAAACAGCTGAGTAGACGTGAAAAGACTTCTTAAAAGATAAAACTATTAAAAAGACGAAAAATGGTATTTTTTGAGATTAGGCTCAGGGGCATTTGTGTCATTTTCTGGCGGAAAAGAGTTATATGGATTTTCTTGAAAGTTTAGGTAGCTGTAAATAACATTTTAAAATTGAGGATAGTTATTCGGAAAAGACATATAGTACGCAATAACTATCTGCAATTAACCCTTTATTTTATGATAGTAATGTCATTAGTTAAGTAGAAACAAGAAATAGTTCTTGAAGCGATTTTAAGACCTATTGTACATCTGTTTACAGGCTGTGAACTTAAGAAGCTCAGCACCTCCTCGGCTTCGCAATCAAGTATGCACCACAATTTTTTTTAGCATTTTTTTGCTATGTAACCTCTATTGAAGTGAAGACTACAAAGACAGAAACATAGCACTGTTTTTATGATATTTAGAACACAAATTTTAGAATGAGTTGCCTTTTGAAGTTCACAAAAAATCTCAAATTTTGTTTGCAGTTTCTCTCAAGGAATCAAAAAGTCGCTTTAGCTGAAATAGCTAGCATTTTAAGAGCTGCGTGTCATGCACATAGACTACCACTAGCTATGACATGGATTCCATGTAATGACACCAGAGGCAATGTGGATGATATGGACAATACAACTCCAACTGAGAAAAGCATCTTGTGCATTGAGGACACAGCTTGTTATGTTAACGATAGAGAGATGCAAGGATTCGTGCATGCATGTGCCGAAAACTATCTTGAAGAAGGCCAAGGCATAGCGGGCAAAGCACTTCAATCCAACCACCCGTTCTTCTTTCCTGATGTGAAGACATGTGATATAAACGAGTACCCACTTGTGCATCATGCTCGCAAGTTTGGTCTCAATGCTGCAGTTGCAATAAGGCTAAGGAGCACCTACACTGGGAATGATGATTATATACTTGAGTTCTTTCTTCCTGTGGACATGAAAGGGAGCTCAGAACAACAGCTCTTGTTAAACACTCTCTCGGGCACCATGCAGAGACTCTGTAAGAGTTTGAGAACCGTTTCGGGGGAAGAGTTAGGAGGGGCTGAAGTTTCTAGCATTGAGGTACAGAACGGAGCAGCAATGAGATTCCCTATGTTGAGGAGAAACTCTCATGCGGCATTATCTGACAGTGAGTTGAATTTGAGTAACTTGATGGACTTGAATGTCTCTGAACCAAGCAAGGATGGAATGGAGGCAGATGGAACTCTTGAACAGGTTATAATTTATTTTATAATGACGTGTTAGTCTGATCCTAATTCTTGAATAGATCATAAGTTGTCTATTTGCCTATTTATTTTAGGGAAGATGTCACTCAGCTACCCTTCAGTATGCACTGTTCTCAATTAACTACCTCTAAGTTTTTTAGTCTCAATTTACCCCAAATTTGTAAACTTTGGGTTTGAAATGATGAAAATACCTTCATGTAAAAAATTAAAGATGAGGGTATTTTCATCGTGACTTAGCAGCAGCATTCACTGTTACCCCAATTATATACATAGTTTCTTGATGGGATTAGGAAACAACTAAGGTGCTCTACATTCTTTAGCCTTTAGTCAACTAATAAAATATAAAAGGTCAAAGTATTATTTTTTATGCTGTTTATTGTTTCAAGCCTCTTTTTTTGCTAAAGCTTATTTCAGACGAGTTGAATTTTCTGTCTGATGCATGGTTCATAAGATTTAGCTTTAATGGTCCCTTATACAACTTGCAGGCAATGGGTGGATCAAGGAAGCAGATGGAGAAGAAGAGAAGTACAGCAGAGAAAAATGTGAGCTTAAGTGTTCTTCAGCAATACTTCTCTGGAAGTCTCAAGGATGCTGCAAAAAGTATAGGCGGTAAGTCTCCTTGTTAGATATGCTCGTATATCATTGTTCATCACTCTCTGCATCATCATTACCATATTTACTATAAATCTGAGTTGGATATCTTAATGGGATAATAGCCAAGAAGTCCGATGTACTATCGACTTTTTGCAGGTTGGTGCCCTTATCTTCAAAATGTTGTGGGTTGTTACCACTTTGTGTCGATGCTTTCCAAAATGACGATTTTGCCCTTTAAATTTCCATGAAGGTTGTGAACGTTTGTAACATTTTGAAGATTTTTTTTTCTTTTGCCAGTGTGCCCTACTACATTGAAAAGAATATGCAGACAACATGGCATCTCAAGATGGCCGTCAAGAAAGATTAATAAGGTGAACCGTTCACTAAGGAAAATACAGACTGTGCTCAACTCGGTTCAAGGAGTTGAAGGAGGGCTCAAGTTTGATCCAGCCACTGGTGGATTTGTAGCAGCTGGTACCATTGTGCAAGACTCTGATTCACAAAAGAATCTTCTTTTTTCTGAGAAAGACTTATTAGTTAGGGACTGTGAACCAGTGAACCAGACTTTAGTCCCTCCAGCACCATGTATCAATGGCGAGAAGATTGCTGTGAAAATGGAAGAAAATGAGGGTTTTATAGACTCAAGAGCATTGCACGTTCCAAATACATGTAGGGATGAACCGAAACAGTCTTGCGTCTCCCTAGAGCCAACCAAGCTCAACTCCATGCCTTGGTCTCATTCTAAAAATCCCTGCTTTAAGTTGGAGAATTCTGATTACCACTACATCTCTCAAAATTCGAGTTCTTTGGCTGCAACTGATGAGATGGGCATTGGAGCTGATGGGATTGTTGAGCATGACCAGCCTACTTCGGTTATGACAGAATCGTCAAATGGGTCAGCTTCAACTATCCGCCTCAGTTCATCAAGCTCTCGTGACAGTGATTCAGCAATCACTGTCAAAGCTACATACAAGGAAGACACTACCCGTTTCAAGTTTGATCCTTCTCTAGGGTGTTTTCGACTGTACGAAGAAGTTGCAAAGAGGTTCAAATTGCAGAACGGGACGTTCCAGCTCAAGTATCTGGACGACGAAGATGAGTGGGTGATGCTGGTGAGTGATTCAGATCTGCAAGAGTGTCTTGAGATACTCGAGTTGCTTGGCAAGCACAGTGTGAAGTTCCTCGTTCGTGAAATGGCTTGCGCTGTGGGAAGCTCCAGTGGTAGCAATGGCTTCTTAGTAGGAGGGTCTTAACAGGAGTACTCTGTGGATTAGTCCATGAAGCTCCATCAAGATCGTGAAGAAGAAGAAAGGAGAAGATGATGTCATCAGCCTATGTAAAACTCCACATATGTCAACAATATAGTTCTGTATATGGTAGAAGAGACTGTAGGAGTAGCAAAATTCCCATAATGTTTGTATAGAGTTAATACATAGTATTTCCAGAAATATAAACTTATAGAATAAAAGTTTGTCAAATGAGGAAGACATAGCAATAAGCTATTTTTATTTACTTTTATGTGCTCTTTCATATTGATGTTGTCATAATAAATTTATAAGAAATGATATTACTAATTCGTAATTAAGCCAAAAATCATAATTAATTAACTGCTAAAATAAAATAATTATTTCAAAAACATAAAACATAAGAATATTACCAATGCAGACTAATGGAGAAAACGAATAATCTAGACTGGGTTAATAGCCCGGCGTTGGGCTAATAATTAAGGTTGGTCCCAGTATTAATTTGATCAATCAATAAGATATTGTTATGTGTCATGAAATTTCAAAATAATAATAATAAAATCTTATTAAACTATACAAAATCTATTAGTACAACTTTTAAAATTTTTCTCTCTTATAAATCACCATTTTTCAACCTATCATGACCTGAACTGTTTGCAATGAAGATACTCTCACAATCATGTTGAGAAGAGAGAAAATGGTATATTTTGACATCCGCTTTTGAGTTACAAACGGTAATAGCCTATAGTGGCTTAATCAACCAGGACGTTACGAACGGTAACCAAGCCCAGGCCCAGGATCAGGACCGGCCCAATAAAGGAATCATGGGAGCAATATGACTATATTACCCGTGCTCGATTTGGCAAATTACGATCAGGTGCTTATTTTTAGAATATAAAATAGACATGTATGAAAATAAAATAGCGCCTAATTTTATCATTTGATACCTGCAAAATCAATATCTTCAACATGATTGTCTATCGCAGATTCAAAAAATCGCTCTGTGTTTGGAAGTTAGGATTATGTTTCTCTTAGATTGATTTCGGAGGAAATGCCAAATCTCCTTTCTGGAGAAGGAGGTAGAAGTTTCAGAAAAAGCTCGTAGAAGAACTACGAAGAAGAAAGGTACCAGACAGAGCATGGTCCGTGCAGAGCAGCAAAAATGCAGATCGGCGAGGACATCAACCATCATCACAACCAATTTGATAATGAACAGCCAAGGGCAGACAGAGATTACACAGACATTGCTTCCAGATTCAATCAGACCCTTAAAGGGTAAGAATCAATTTATAGGCTCTTCCTAAATAAATCCTCAATCCTCAGTTTTCATTCCCTTTTCATCCAATGCTTGTGATTTTCATCAGATTTGGGAAGAACCCATTTGTGATATGAGGCTAAGGTATCTTATTTTAGAAAGGGGATTTTCAAGTTTATAGCTTTCGACCTCTCAATGCCTCTTGCAATGGCTGAAATTGTTGTGGGTTTTTGTAATTTTGGCTTGCTTGCATGGAATAGGGTGATAATGGTTCTATGGGTTCAGATATAATTGCTCTCAGTTTCTGTTTGGTTACCTAGAAAATGTAGGAAAAGAGAAGCAGCTTTAGACCTTGAATATCTGGGATTTTTAAGTTATTTTCCCTTTAAAAAAATATCTATCATAACAAGAGCATGATACTTTCTGAGAACAATTTTATCTGATACCATGATAGATCATCCTAACATGATATGCTATCTTTTGATTTGTTTTTCTATGATGCTTTCAGTTTGTGATTATGTTAATAGACATGATTCCATCAATGTATTATTTTCTTGCTATTTAGGCTGATTAAAGGGCATAGTGTGTCCGGTAAAGTAATGCCAACAAGGAGAACCGATGCAGCAGACGAGTCAACCCAGCCTTCTCTAGACATCCAAAGGAGACAGTCAGCCATTGAGCCCGCCAACAAGTTTGGGGAGGTAATATTGATGATTAACGTTTCTGGCGTTACATTTCAGTAATTAAGGTTTCAGTAGCAGAAAGTCTACTCTTGTGTAGGAAGATATTGAAGGCAATATTGAATTAGCAACCTTGAAACCTAAGAAAGCTCCCATAGGTGCTAGAGAGACAGATTCTGCAAGGGTTTTGAAGTTCGAAAAGGAGCTCTTGGGGACGCCAATTATATTAGGTAACATGGAAATTTTAGCTAATATCTTCCTTTTTACTTTAACTGAAGAAAACATGATACCATGATAAAATGTATGTTAGGATATGATGGTGTTTTTTTTTACCTTACTATTGCATGAACACGAAGTTTTGTTTTAACAAAATTCAAATTTCCACTTACGTTTTAAATTTTACTTTATATTATTAATATTCTTGGTTTCACCTTGTAGAGAGGCTGCGTGAGTTATCTTGGAGTGGCGTTCCACCGTACATGCGGCCCAAAGCTTGGAGGATTCTCCTGGTGAGCTTGATGCACACTAATCTATGTACCGTTTTTGCCTTTATTGCCTATCTATTACTAACAAGAGTTCTTGTTAAACATGCTTTTTTTGCTTGTTTTAAATTTGTATATGTTTTGACAATAGGGATATGCACCAACTAATTTAGAAAGAAGGGATCGTGTCCTAGCGAGGAAGCGAGTTGAATATCTAGACTGTGTATCTCAATTTTATGACCTTCCAGATAATGAACGTTCAGATGATGAGATCACCATGCTTCACCAGGTACTTTAAGTTTAATTGTTCATACACGCTTCTTCCAAGTTCTTAACCCTTCTCCTTTCTGATAGATTGCTATGGACTGTCCAAGAACTGTACCTAATATAACTTTCTTTCGGCAAGAACAAGTTCAGAAATCCTTAGAACGTATCCTTTACACATGGTTAGATATTTTCCAGTCTCTGTGCTTTTCATTATCATCAAAATGTTACGAGTCTCTTGATTTCTTTTTGAAGGGCCATTCGGCATCCTGCAAGTGGATACGTTCAGGGGATGAATTACCTTGTTTTGCCCTTTTTAGTTGTGTTCATGTCTGAATACATTGAAGGGAGCATAGATAACTGGTCAATCAATACGCTGCCTTCACATAAAAATTCTGAAATAGAGGCTGATTGCTATTGGTGCTTGTCAACATTACTTGACGGTATGCAAGACCACTACACATTTGCTCAACCTGGAATCCAAAGACTTGTTTTTAAGCTCAAAGAGCTAGTTACGCGGATTGATGGTAAACTTCACTTATTAGCTATTCATATGGTTACGCCTGATTGAGCATTGACATGTGTGTTCTCTCAAAATGGTCTAGAGCCTGTTTCAAGGCACATGGAGGAGCAAGGGCTTGAGTTTCTCCAGTTTTCTTTTCGGTGGTTCAACTGTCTTCTAATACGAGAGGTTTCTGATTTGGTCATGAGCTTTTACTTTTATACTATGATAAAACCAAGTCTTGACTATGTGTTTTATTTTGGTAGATCCCTTTTCATCTTGTGGTCCGCCTTTGGGACACGTATCTTGCAAAAGGAGATGCATTGCCTGATTTTCTTGTCTACATATACGCCAGCTTTCTATTAACTGTGAGATACATAGATAGATACATACTATTTGCTGATATTATAATAGGAAACGTAACATCTTCATCAGTCGATAATGCGCAGAGTTATGTTGTTTTTAGTGGTCAGATAAGCTAAAGGAGCTGGATTTTCTGGAGATGGTGATGTTCCTTCAGCATCTCCCAACTCAGGATTGGAGTCACCATGAGCTTGAGATGGTGCTTTCAAGAGCATACATTTGGCACAGTGTCTTCAACAACTCTCCTCACCACCTGGTTTCCTGAAGAGTGAATTATAATGTATGTGATTCATTAACCATCCACTTTTCTTTTTCTTTCCAATTTTACTCAATATCCTTAAGCTTTGCAATATTTATCGGTTTATCACTCACAGTATCTTCTCCGGCTTGTATGTAATATCTGTAATTCTGAGCTTTTTTTTCCCCTTCTTCTGTACATTTATGTTTGATGAAGAAATGAAATTGACAATGTGTATAGACATTCCCTTGTATTTATGAGGTTACCCTGTCATGTTCATGTTAGATTCTTGATAAACTTAGTGTGACAAATGCTAGCTTAGTTTGGTAATCACGAACGCGTATAATTTATACTTCAAATGAATATCTGTTGTGTCATTGGGGAAATGACTTGTGTCTGTATAATTAAGTCATAGTAGCACATATAAAAGTTGGAGCAAAGCAAGAAACAAGGACACATAAGGTAGCTCTCCAAAAATGAGATCTGAGATAAGATCATGCTTTTGAAAATGGGATCATGTAAGTGGACACTCCTCTAATCTCTTTTGATCAAATGTGGAAACTGAATCATTAGAGTGATATAAACCCATTATACTCAAATTTCTTACATATGTCCTCTATCTACCTCACTAATCGATGTTATAAATAATGCTCATACTCGATCATCCTCATCGATTGGATGAATTCTCCTTGGCAACTCAAAGATTAATTCATAGATGAAGAGCCTCCTTGTTTTGAGTGTCCTCCTTTCGCTCCTTCTCTTTGGAAATACTATTGGTACGTCTTTCTGGCTTTCTTCTAGTATCAGAGCTTGATTTGGTTCTAGTATTATTTGTCGCTTTCCTAATGTGCAAAAATCCTCAATATATTGGACGATCTTTTAATTGTTTATAGTATGAACTTATATATTTAATTTGATCCGAATATTATATAGAAGTAGAAGGAAGCTGCACAAAGGCGTACGAAGGAGAGTCATTGGATTGCTTCCCGCCGGCATGCAACACACTGTGCCGGCAGAAGTATGGAGCTAAGGATCATGTTTCCGGAGATTGCCAGAACATTATCACTTGCATCTGCTCTTTCCCTTGCTATTAATTATCATCACCACCTGCTTGTACTATTACCATATATATTAAACAAATTCATCTACTCTATTTTATTATTTGAGTTTCTCTTGTCTCATTTCACAGCCTTTTTTTTATTTTGATCAAAAGAAAGTTAAGTTTACCAGGACTAGTTATCAACAAATAGTTAAAGACGTAACATCACTCATACTTGTGAATCAAGTATGTGTAGTTGTCTTTGGACCAAATGGCACATCTAGATTGTGACATAAACTGTATTTTTTTGTGAATTATTTTTCATAAATTTCCCGTTGACTTCTTTCCTTGCGGACCAAGTTGGTGATGTCAGACAATGAAATGGATGAAACTTTAAAATAAAATAAAATGTCCCTTTAAATGCTCAATACCAATCCCACTACTGCCTCTCAATCAATTCAAGTGAGCCTAAAGATCAATGGCAACGTCTAAATCCGATTCCGGTTCCAATTGCAACGCCACCGGCGAATTCGATCCTTATGCATATCTGAACATAGTCCGCAACCCGGACGGCTCGATCACGCGCGCCCCCAACAGATATCCAAACCCCTCA
>JAYMSW010003058.1:0-12777 GCA_036897725.1 Erodium texanum | reverse complement strand
TCCCCCGCCACCAGCATTTTGCGTGTGGTTCCTGAAAAAAAAGACGGAAGGCTACTATAAGAGAGGCGTTTTAATTCCAAACTTGAAAGCAAGTGTTTGATTATTCTTCCTATAATCTAATTCTTTTTTATTCTCTCCAATTTGGAATGAGTATAACGAGTTATATTTATATTTATTTGTAACAATAATGTAAAGTATAAATTATTTTAAAACTTAGAGGACTTGACCATTTAATTTGATCAACATTTATCAATTTTAGATATGTTCATGAGTAAAAATTTAATTTCAAATAATTAACGGAAATAATTTCAAATTGTGAGAATGCACACAATCAAACTATAAACCCCTTATTCCAAAAAAAAAAACTATAAACCCCTTAAAAGTTTGTTAAATATTAAATACCATTATGTAGACTTGTTCATTAATTGAATGAGCTGGTCGAGTGGGTCTCTTGGTTCCTTTATAAGTTTTTGGCCTTCTTTGTTACTTCGACGTTGACTATATTATTCGTAGGTTTCCGAATTTTATTGTTAGTTGGGTGTCGAGATCGTAGCCCTCTTTAGCGGACTTACAGGTTTTGACCCGTTCATAAATATTAGAAGGTAGTTGACATTACAACTCTAATGGGATGAATGTCACTTAAATTCTAATTCAGTTTATACAATATAATTATAACAAGAAGTTTTTTTTGAAAGAAAAATAGGATATTATATTAAAGGTCTGAAATCAAAATAGTTCGGAGATCAGATAGTAATATTGTCCCTAACCACCTACGAACAGACCAAGAACGGGGCTCTCTAGCTAACCAGTGAGATTTATGTTCGCTGAACGCCTAACAAATTTGAGGGACACATTCTCAAGTTCCCGTAACATAAAAATACAATCTGTAATGATTATACTTAGCAGTGAGTTTAACTGGACTCGATTGGTGATATATTACACAATTAGTTGACAATCACTTTGTACTTGGACATTAGTTCTTACGTATTAAGATAAAATTTAAACATTATTACTTCGATATGTTTTTCTTCCGAAGTAAATTAAAGTTACATCACTCTTTATTTTATTTGTTTGTACTACAAAACAATATAATTGTTAAGGACCAAACAAGAGTTGTCTTTCTTTATCAAAAAAAAAAAAAAGAGTTGTCTTTCACATTTTTATTATCATAATTTATTTTTTAAATTGATTAATTAATTAATAACTCGGTTAATTAACCTCAATTGCGTTGATAAATAGAAATAGCTTAAAATGATAATACGGACGAACCCGGTTTAGTTGTAAAAAGACATGCATGGATCAAACTAAAAATGGAGAGGATCGAACCTTCTGAGGGTTGTCTAAAAATATCTATATTATTGAATATTGATTTGTTAGTGTACCTGACGTTAAGTATGTGTTTGAACGTGGACACCTAGATTGCTTTCTAGTGATTCATCCACAAAGTCGCACCAAACACTTGGATTAAAATAGCCTAATATCACAAAATAATTATTTCCAATTCCAAGTATATAATATTATTGTTTATTAATTATCCGCCACATGTCATGTATGGCTCTTGGGAATTTAATAATCACATGGACAACCTAAACATGGATCATGATTCATGGCCTGTTTGAACGTGTCATCATTTTACACTACATGCTTCATATGTCATTTTTTCTACATGTTAGGCATTTAAAATTTAGAAAATACTCAAAAATATATATGATTTTCTCTTGATAAGAGGTGTCCAGAGTAGAGAAAGCTATCTTATGGTAAAAATGTAACAACTAATTTTCTTTTTCCTCGAATAAAAAGTCCAACAACTTACACTAATAATAGTCCAAAATATCAATAAAAGTAGCAATTAAATCCTATGGTAAAAATGGAATGAAGACAACTTTTCATGGCTATCAAATAAAGAAAAAGAGTATTTCGTACTTAACAATATATTTTATCTATTTGAAAAAGCCGAGGACTTATCAAAAAAAATTTATATATATTATCTATTTGAAAAAGCAATATTTTTCATCGAATATTTAGTGATTTTTTTTAAATTAAAAGTAATGACAATCTATTTAATGCAACCTAGTGCATAGAATCAAACAATTAAATTCATATCTCTTTTGACAATATTAAATTTCGTACTCATTACTACAGTACATATTAAGAATCTAGGGTTGTGATTTTAAAAGAAATAATCTAGGGTTTCGATTCTTGCACACACCATCATGATATTTTAGGGTTAAAACTAAACTCTGCAGCACTTCATTGTGATTAGTCAGGAAGCAAGAAATATTCAAAATAAAAAAAAAGGAAGGAAATTTCCAAATTAAGGAAGAAAAAAAGAGGAAAATTCCTAACTATATATAATAAAAGAAGCAGAGTATTTCCTTATCACTCAATTGTTTTTATGCTCCGGTAATTTAGTGCCTTGTGTCTCTAAACTCAGCTCTAATCAGTCATGGAAGTAGCGGTAATTAAATTTAGTGCTGAATATTGTGATTTTACATCATGTTGAGCCATATTTGTTGATGGGTTATGATCAATTTGTGTGGTTTAATTTTCAGGCAAAAAAGATGAAGAGAGGAAGAAGGGAATCATCAAAGGAAAAAATATCCTTTGAGAGGACAAAGGATTGCTTGATGAAGAAGGCATATGAGCTCACCATACTTTGCGGAAGCCACGTGTCCATCATCCTCTACGACCCCTTCTCCAAACAAACAGAGCTCTGGCCTCCTAATGACTCTGTTGAGGTCAACTCTGTAGTCAACCATTACTATGCATCTGCACCCACCGCGGCCTGCAGGAAGAAGAAGGTCGTTAACTTGACACTCTCGGACCTCGACCTTCCAACGGCCAAGAAAGTACGGGAAAAAGACTTGCCTGATTGCATTGCTGATCTCTCCACACAGAAGCTCGTGGCCATGGATGGAAAGATCGATGCGATGCTAATGGGTGGAAATATGTGTCCATCTAAAGTGGACAGGTTCGAGGCACTAATGGAGAAGAACCCACCGGTCTATGGTTTGTGTGGTAATGGTTCCGATCATGATACGGAGTTGAGCAACATTGTTAAGCTGTTGATGAGTGATCACGACACTCAATTCGGGGGAGATAGCAACGTGGAGCCCAATGTATGCCAAAACCAAGGCTTGTGTGCAACGAACATGGTTGGGCCGTTGTTTTGTGCAAATCCACAATTTGATCAATGTGTTTATGGAACACTTGGTAATGGTTCAGGGGCTGAGAGCTATGGGAACCAAGACATGGTTGATTGGGAACCAAGTAGTACCCAGTTGCAGCCACTTGATTCTTCATCTTCATCTGATGGTAATCAAATTATGCAACTACAAATGCTTCCTCAACATGGATATTGTTCTAATGCATTGGATTGCTACTACCTACAGTCACAGAGCATGTCCATGAATGGTGATGGAGATATGATGTCACTCAATAATCAATATGGGGTTGAGTTTGGCAGCCTCAATAACATCTTTAACACTTTGTTCAGCGACCAGTAGAGTTATTTATAATATCCTTTTTCATCTTATTTTAGGTTAGGCTAGTTAGTTCCTACAGCTTCTTAATTAGACACAATGTCCCTCTGATATTGATTATAAGATAATAAATATATAATGATAATATCCTTTTTGCTTAAAGATTTGTCATTATATTTCCATGGATTGCGTTTTATGTTCAAGCTGTTTTACTTCTCTTCAATATATTAGAGAAGCATACCATTGTCTCTCATGATATATTTTTTTGTGTATAGTATGGTCCTTCAATTTTAAAAGAGATCTGTGGATTTTGATAAATAATAACACATACTGCACTCATATATTGAAGTATAGAAATAATAACATAAACAAAACACACATACTGAGCGAGTTTTGAAGCTCGCTATTACTTAGACAACAGACAGTAGTACATATTCGCTTAATGTATAGCAAGCACATCGATCTACACATGACTCTTGATGGCTTTGCTGTATCCAGTTTGGTCATCATAGTACTTAGACCACAGCATCACTCCTCCATACTTATCAGAGCCCTTGATGGCAGGCAACACCTCAGAAGTAAGATCCGTCACCGGAATGAACCCGCTTCCCGCCGCAGTTGGAGCCGCAGGCAGTCCTAGGAATATCTGCGTCGCCTTTATGCCCGAAGTCCACTGCTTCCACGCATCTTCCAGGTTGGTGATCTGTGCAGAGTACTGGCAAGGAGGGTTGTTGTAGAACTGAACCCAGACATAATCGAATAGGCCCGTCTTAAGGGCACCTCCGACCATAGCATCAGGGTAAGGGCATTGAGGAGCAGCCGTCAGGTACACTTTCTTGCCTCTGTTGCTGTATCCGGACAGGTACCTCGCAAGGTCATCGTAGTAGTCGGGGCTTCCCTGTTCAATGTCAAAGTCAATGCCATCGAGAGCGGCGTCTCCGAGCGGCCTATGGGAGGATGTTCCTCCCAAGAAGTTGTTCCAGAGGTACGTTGCGACTTGCCTTGCGTCGTCGGCGGAAGCGAGGGAGTAGCCTCCGGCTCCTCCTCCGATGGAGAGGATCACTTTGATACCGCTGTCTTGGCAAGCTTTTATGTCGGAGCTCAAGCCGGTGCAAGCGTTGCTGTACGGGTCGCAGTGACCGGCGAGGTTGATCATAGGAGTGCGACCACTTCCGAAGGTAGAGAGGAACGCTATGATCACGTAGTCGTAGTTTCCTGAGGCACAGGTCTCGGCCAAGGTTCCTTCTTGCCCATTCTGGCCCCAATAGATGGCAATCCCACCGGCATTGGCTCCGGCAATTAGTAGCAGAATTAATGATGAGATGAGTCCTAATTTTGATGCCATGCTAAAATATTTCAGTATCTTAGTTTCGGTGATTGAAAGGTTGTGAGGGGAAGCATGCCTTTTATAAGGACAGTGCTGACCCCATTTCGATGGCCTTAGTTTTGTGCTTTTGCTGAAGGGTGCTTAACGTAGCCGCTAATTAGTCCTACCCAATTACTGATGTGATCATGTGGATGAATGGTGTTCACTACAGATCGATGGCTTCTCAAAAGATGATTCCAAACTACACGTCTTCAAATTTGATAGCCCACATTGATGATGACTTAAAAGGGTGTAAGAGACAAACCATGCTCTAATACCATATTAAAGTCCAACCCACCTAAAAGCTCGAACTAATAGATAGAGGCCCAGCCTTGTTATTTATGCTGGTGTTGTGATTGACATCTATTCGATGTGGGACTCTGACAGATAGAATGTGTGCTGCTGCTGCCTACGTATCTATATCGTAATTACCCTATAATATTCTCCCTTCTCTTACATTGTCTGCTGTTTTGGTGTCATATTGTTGTATGTTTCACTAAATTAGTTCTGCATTATGGCTGGCTTTTTAGTTTTTAAGAAATGACAATGATCTTACTCTTCTGTAGTCACTGTAACATGACTGATAGCTTGTGTTTTAGTGTTTGTCTATATACCTTCCATAATAAAGAAGTTTCAATAAACTTTTTGGCTAGTGATGCTCATCAGGTTACAACATGTGATGTTATCAAGAAACGAATTTTATGTACCTTACATTGCCTGCTGTTTTGGTCTCATGTGGTTGTCCGTTTCACTAAATTAGTTCTGCATTGTGACATTTTGGTCTCTGAGAAATGACAATGATCTCATGTTGAACAGCTGATATTATCAAGAAATGGATTAATTGGGTGTTTGTTTCACAGAAAATTTGTGCTTGAAAATAGAAGAGGAAGAAAACTAGTTTGAGCAGAAAAAAACAAGTCTCAATTTGGTTATACTGATATTTGATTTTATTGTTGAGATTAGAATTGATCAGATAGTGAACACTGTTAGCTGTTAGAATAGTGTGATTGTATTGTCATGCAAATCGATCTACTTTGCTGCACCAAATTTGTTTTCATTTACATGCAGGATTCATGTTATCACATAATAATATATTCACCATTTATTTGGACATGAAACTCAAGTTTTTATTGCATGTGCAGACTCTCTTGCAACTGTTCAATCACCTCCCACTTATTTTGTATGTTTAATTACAAATTTGAGATCGGAGAATATTAAAAATAAAATACTAAATTTACTTCGAAGTGAAAATATTTTTTTGTTAAATGAGATTTAAACATTTGGCCCACTCATTATATAGAGTACACAATTCGGCCGGATGTATTTTAAACTTCAAACTATTTTTTTTTAAAAGAAATTGTCGCATATATTATATATCAATCGTAAGATATACATAACAATTGATAAAACAATCAAGGCAATAGCCCTCACAAAACATAGACTTGGTGGAAGCCCTAGTCGCCCTTCTTCAAGTGTCTCTGCACGAACAAGGAGAAGGGTAGTTGATAGTACCTTGCTTCCGTTTATCGTTCCAGCAGTATCCTAAGTTGATTTTGTCTTGTCTATATTGGTATGAGTTGGAGAAAGTCAGGGTTTGCAGAGTTAAGGTGGAGACAAGGGGTTTCATGGCTAAAGGGAGAGAAGGAATAGATACCGACAAGTCCTTGATAGAACATAATCAAGCAGGAGATCCAGTTTTAGAAACCCTAGGAGTTCAAGATTTGTCGAAGAGGGACCATAAAACCCTGATTGCAAAAGCTATTGGTATCCATGAAGTACTAGGATGGATCAAAGCATAAAAAAACCTGTCAAGGAGAAAGGAGGTAGTTATGTGTATTAGTTTGGTCTATTTAATTTTTCGAATAAGGTATACAAGTTTGTTCTCAATTTTTTTTAAAGACGATTTTTTTTATAAAGGGAGTTTAACGAGTCAGAGAAGGGCACTAAACAAGTAAGAAGAGCGTACAGAGTGAGGGCATAAGTAACTCGAATATAGATGATATAAACTCAAAAGAAAGCTAACTACAAAGAGATGAAGGCAAAGTATGCTAGTGAGGTTTGACTGTTCTTATCAATTTCGAGGATGTCTGACTGGGCCTCTTGAAACTGAGCTAAAAATTCATTTTTACAACTATACAGTTTGAACCCCAAGGTTTTACAAAATTCCAAGGTCCTGAGCGGACTTGCAACGAGCATTGATCGGCCTAATATATGGAGGAACCGGAGAGAACAGTGGAGCAACACTTACCCTTAGATTTAAAATTCTTTTTTTCTGTTTTTCTAATGAAACTCAAAAGAGGGTCCTTAAAACCCACGAAAAGGTCAAAATCTGACATCTTGTCCAAGCAATTCTCATGGCCCATATCCAATGAAACGTTTTGAGATCCAAAATGATTCAAGTGTGAGCCCAAGATAGGGCCCAATTCATTTGAATTGGCAAAAGCACCCTGACATTATTGGAGATTCACAATTTGACCATTGGACGCATTAAAGCACACTTCTAGGGAAGAGTTACCGTGAATGTTAGATCACACATAAATGGAGGTGTTTAAGTAGTAATAATTTTAGTGTTTAGAATTATTCTGTGTTTTGTAGACTACAATAGAATGAAGGTATACATTATTTTTACTATGTTTTAAATGTCTTATGACATTATTGAATAATAAAAGTATGATGATTATTTTAAAAAAAAAACTCTTGAATCAAATCGAATTTTAACAATTTTTAAAGTTATTTTTTGTTATCATTAATACTAACTTTTGTCTTTAAGTTTATGCGTCATGTGGTATGTGTAAAGTATCAACTACCTTAAACGACATCTTCAAATCAGTTTGCTTCCGGGAGTGAACATGTAATTTCAGTTAGTTGTTGCACCAACTCTGCTTTTGGTTGTAAAAGTTTCATCTTCGTGTAAGCACATGCTCTCACGAAAATTGTCATATATTGAAGTGCCTCATCGCTTGTGCATATAAGAAATTGGAGTGTGTTCCTTAAGGTTAATTACTATAACATAGTTTTGATTTTAATGTTGATCATCAAATTTAAAAATTAAAGTATTTTTTAAAATAATTTTTTGTCTTATGATTGAAAACAATGTTATTAACACACATAGAACATGTAAATGATGATTATTAAAAAAAAAAACTAGTGGTGTATGCACATCTCTAGTTGAATACGTCATGTTTCTAACAACTAGCCCATTATTTTCTTATGGGTTTCACTTGAGCAATCAGTTTTGAACATTTTATAATTTACTGCAAATTTATCCACAACCACTCTCATCTCATTGACTTGGTTGTCTTGAAAATCTCAGACTAATTAGTTAATTCACCTGTATATCTCAAGTAGAAACATCTTTGTTTTTCTTGTTTGGTCCAAGAAATAAATCAGACCAAAAGAAGACAATCAAACAAAATTATTTTATAAAACGTGACTTTGCTCGACAAACTGTACTTTGTTATAAAATGTTACTACCAATGAGAACATGTCTAGCTAGAAGATACCATCATGACCCAAATGAAGATGTGTATATATATTTTCTTTAACTTAGTATTTGCTTTGATATGGAGCTAAAAACTCATATTTGGAGCCTTTAACATTTAACTCTGAGATTCTTTGAGCATGTGGATTAGCTTATGTTACATTTGGGTTTTTGTTTTTATGACCGTTTCTGGCCTAATGGGTACTTAAACTAATAATTAATGGCTAAGACGACGTTTAAGTAAACAATTAGATCATTATTGTATTGGATGTATAAATATTAAAATGGAGTAGAAAAATATCATATTCATTTCTCGATCAGTATTAGCCAACATCGCAGCTTATGAATCATGTGATGTCTTCTAGAACACCGATCAATGCTTCTAAATAACATAGTACTCACTTTCTTTCAACAACAAAAAAACCCATAGTACTCACTGTTCCCTTACTTTTACGAACTCAAAATGTAATGTCTTGGTGTGTTCTTATCATCTGTTGTATAATATTCCATAATATATATTAGATCATCTCTAATACGAAACGATTCATCGGTGATTTGGGTTTCGAATTCAACCAAATTTTCGGGCAAATGGGGAATTGTTAGGTTATATGCGCTCGACGACTACCAAATTGCAAGCAATTTGATTCGAGCGATCATTCGCCTAAGGAATCATCACATCTGCAATGATTTTGCCGTCCTCAACCAATCAAAAGACGCCATGTGGCACTTGTTACCTTGTTCACAGAATATTTGAATATTGAAATAGCATGACGGTATTTATAAACTGACAATTTAGTGACGATTTGGATGAACACGACCCCAGTTCTAAAAGGTAGAATAGTAGAATATGGAAACAATTGTGACGTAGTCTAACTTAGGATGTGGATGCTCTTAACAATTTACCATACATCAGAACATTTTTGAGAAAAGCTTATTAATTGTTAACATCATGCCTCAAAGTTTGCATATTATATTGGTTAAGAGTCCACCTATAAACTTAGGTCTTACATCAGATAAGGAACAAGTTAAAGAAGAATTGATATACACGCTAAACCTATAAGCTATTAGGCTAATTTTATTGTTCGGAGCTTTATGGCCCTTGCAAGATGGCATCGACGCCAAGTACCGATACAAAAGATGAAGCTTTGGAGCTATTGTAGTATTGTATTCCTGCAAGGAGGTGACACAAGGCCGTGAAAAATCTGATTCTTCAACCACGTGTCACTTCATGACGTAGCGACAACTGATCAATTTTTTTTATTTTTAAAATCAATCTTTGACTTGTATAAACTCGTGAACCCCGACTCTTTTAAGCCCCAATTCTTGGCCCCTTAAAAACCCTAAAATTCTCTCCGGTCTCTCTACTTCATCCCCGCCCCCTTTGCAACCCTAGTCACTCCTCAACACTCTCTCCCACGATAGGTAGAACTGTCACTGGCCATTGACTATAGAAGAGGAGACCTGCCTGATATTGGCGTGGTTGGAGCATTCAACGTACGACGACCAGAACTACACTGGGGAGACGTTTACCTCAATTTCTCGCGGGCCAGTCTGGAACCAATGCCACTGCAAGGAACACTGGAACCGGTGGAACGTTCATGTGAACCAGTACGATGAGATCATAACTCGGTTAATGGCGAGCCGCGAGCCTAGGGTCACCGATGCACAACTAGAAGCTCGCGCGGATGCCGAGTTTCGGGATGCCAACAACAACAAACGCTTCACGAAGAAGTTCTGGTGGATGCTCGTTAGGACAACCCGAAATAGATCTCGCATTATAGGGGCCGTTAATTTTTTCTCCTTCCGTGTGTGTTTTTATTTCGTGTAGTTATATGTTTTTTTTATTCTGGTGCAATTGCTTTTTTTCGTTTAGTGCATGTTTTTTTTTCCTTCCCTGTATTTGTGTTTTATGATAATAAAAAAATATTTGTAGTGTTAGTGACACATTACACTCGCTAGAGTTCAATCATCGGCACACATGTACATTTCCATTCATCGTGACCCCACTGCATTTGACGTGTCGCCAACTACGTGTTTGTGTTGATATAAGAGCTTGGTTGCATTGTTCTCATTGGTTTGGTGACAGGGTGTTCGTGGTTTGGGCTTAGCCAATGGATCCTAGAAATCAAGATGGGTCGACCCAAATGGGCCATTAGGAACGTAGAATCATGAGTTAATCAGGCTAGAATCATATGAGACAATGAATGAGTGTGCAAGACGATTCTAATATAGTTAAATAGTATCGAATAATTAAATATTAAGAAAGAATTGATATATACATTGGTCCCATATATTCCGTCCCAACAATATCAGGACCAAGCAATCTTTGTTTTCGTATTTACACAAACAAAAACAAGACATGAAACATATATCTAGCTACAAAATCGTGGGAAAGAAACAATGATGTTCCCCATGTCCCCTCCCTGACCTGGATGGAAATGGACTCCTAAGCAACAACGTCACGTGCATATATATCAAGTTTATGAATCTTGAACCCTTCTCATTTTGCATACATACACACGCAAAGAAAAAAATAGTTGTTGAGACCCTATGGAGACCTCGCCGGCTCTTGCAGTTGAAAGTTTCTCATACAGTTGGCTATCTAACGCCAAAGACCCTTTGGACTGCCTCGTGGACTACGAGCCTCTCCGAGACCTATCCCAAAAGTCGCAAAACTTCGATTTCGATGTTCCCATCTCCCACTCTCCCGTTCCTTTTAACCATGCCGACGACCTCTTCTCTCACGGCCTCATCAAACCTTTCTCCATAGACCCTCACTCTCCTCGGCCCAGTTCCATCTCAGCCATGCCCGTTTCTTCGTCTTTTGCTGGCACTCACGCTCGGTTACTAGGAAAGTGGAGGAAATCGTCGGGCCGGATGCTGAGCAAGTGTTTGAGGAACCTGTCGGTTTTGTGCGGGAAGGCGAGGAGGATAAGGAAGAGCACGAGGGTTGATGATGTTGATAGAATTAGGGAGTGTGAGGTCACGAGGTGGAACAATATTTGTTACAACTCTCCGAGATCATCTCCACTACTAATTACTACTAATTCGGCTGCTAATGACAACATGGAGAGTTCAATCTATGAAGCAGTTCTTTATTGCAAAAGATCAATAGGTTTGTATATTTCTTGATCCGATCTATCTTTAGTTCTTCTCAAGTAGTGGTTCTTGATCTTCTTCTCTCTTTTTTTTCAGAAAAATGAATGTTTACTCAGAACCGAGAGCTTATGCGTAGATGGCTGCAAATGAAGCGAGACTTCTTCTATGTCCTCTTTGTTCTTGGTTCGTTTATGTCATTATTTGAGAGCTTTCGAAGATAATATGTAAATTCGTCTAAATAATTAAGTAAGGTACAGATATGATCAATTATTACAATGTGTACGACATCGTTATCGTCAAGTAGGCATAGGATTGACAACAGGACGGATACAGAACGGAATATATGTTCCTATGTTCCCATCCCCACCTTGATTCCTTATGTTTTGTTTCATCATTTTGCGTGTCTCAATTAGGTACCGGAGTTCCTATCTTAAATATATTTATTAAAAATATCTAACAATATGTTTTAATTAAACATACATATTAAAAAAAAATCATTTATTTGTTAGGTATAAGGTAAGAGGAAGTATGTAATTGTCCCGATCTAAACCAAAATCCGTATATCATTTTACGGTAGATTTTTCTAGATTTGTTTTACCCAACAAAACAGTTAAAAATTGGGTGAAGACAAACTTTATTTATTCGGATGTTTGGCTTACCCGATAATGGAAGTTTCATAGTAATGTTAGATCTAAGCATGAGTTCTTATCGAACTGTTTTATTTCATAAGTGTAGATTATTTTTTTTTTTTTGTAAGCAATAAGATTGAGTTGGTAAGAATTAGATAAAAATATGTCTACGCGCAATTGCAAGGTGTTGGGTGAGACGTAGTGTACTTGGGTATATGTCAAAACTGTATTTAGATGTCGAAGGTATTGGTAAATCCAGGAGGGTGCGGACAAAACTCTTCAGATGGTCATGAATAGGCTGTTGAGAGAAAGAACAAAACAGATTTGTTTTTGGGAATCAAGTTAGAGAAATGTTCTCACAATACTGATAATTAATTATACAATATTCATGTGTATGATTGCGACAAAAGCCGGCATATCGTGGATGATGGTTTTATTTATTTATTTATTTATTTATTTATAAATAATATTTACAATATTATTTTGATTTTCTTATTATCAAATTAAAGACAATTTATTTTGCGGATGAAATCAAATTCAGCAATTAATAGACGCTCTCTTTTGAAGAGCCATTGGTTAGGTTATTCTTATGTCCTTCAACGAATCCATGACACAAATAGTGTAATTAAAATAATGTAGTTTTGGGGGTTTTAAGACTGCATCTCTCTTTAAGGATTTCATCGGCTGGGGGGGGGTGCGGAGAGGGGGGGGAACACTTTT
>JAYMSW010003057.1:0-12777 GCA_036897725.1 Erodium texanum | reverse complement strand
CATAAGATTGAGGTCCAAGTTCAGACTCAAAATCAAAACCCAACCAACTACCCAAATCATGTACCCATGACCCATCAAAATGTATTTGTCTGCTCTCCATCACGCCTTCCATGCATGCCTCACTCATCATCATACTACAGATGTATGTCATCATCTGTACATGCATGCATCATATATTTCACACCCACATCACTCACTTATATCCATATCCCCGAAATGCCCTTCTCTGCACAGTTGCTGAGACAATCTGTTGTTTTTATCTCACAATAAATACTTCGCAATTTTATTTATTTTAATTAAAATGCAAAATCAATCCCTCTGCTCCATCACTGTTAACCTTAAAGAGAAAATTAAATAAGAAAGATACAATTTTTAATATTTTTTTTCTGCCACAAGGAGGTACTCTGTTTTTTTCCTCTCTGTTTGCTTTCTCTGTCACTCAAACAAAGCTCTCTCTCTCTGGGCTGGTTTCTTTCTCTCGCCAAAAAAGCTTTTTCCTTTTCTCCTACCCTCTCTCTCTCTCTACGATTCTCGAGATTGGCGTCTTGAGAATAAAGACCACAGGCCTCTGTTTAAGCTCTCTGCTTGCTTGCTGTCTCAGCCTCTATCTCTGTTTTGTGTCTTCCCTGCAACTTCAAAGCCTTTCCTTTTCTCCTTGCTTTTGCCCATCTGATGAAGGATAGAGGAGGCTCTCTTGGAGGAGAGAGTCTGCCCGTGAAGCCGCAACAGTAGAGACGAAGCTCAACGTGAAGCTTCACTGAGCTTCAGTAGCTGAAATTACTTTCTGGGTATCGCTAGTTTTTGGTCCTTTTTTTGGTTATGGCACTGTCCATGCACAGAGAGTCTTCGAGCAAGCACCAGCAGCAGATGGATTCGAGCAAGTATGTGCGGTACACGCCCGAGCAGGTGGAGGCGCTGGAGAGGGTTTACACGGAATGTCCCAAGCCAAGCTCCTTGAGGAGGCAGCAGCTTATCAGGGAGTGCCCCATTCTCTCCAATATTGAGCCCAAACAGATCAAAGTCTGGTTTCAGAACCGCAGGTAAAGATACAGCTCAAGATTGCTATAATACTATTTGCTCTCGCTCTTTACTGTTCTTGTTTGTTCTCTTTCTTTTTCCCCCTTCGTGGGTTCCTCTTTTTGATGTTATGGAGCTCAAAGTTTTCTCCTTTTTCTTTGTTTTTCACTGCGGTATTTCTTCATTTTTTTGAGTTTGGTTTGAGTGTATTTTCCTTATTTATCATTTTGGGTTGGGGAGAAAATGGCTAATGTTAGATGGGTCTGGTTGTTTTCCGTTCTTTCTTTTTGACATTGTATGTTCTGATAATGCTTATCACAGTGGAAGATCTCTTTTTTCTTGTTCAAATGAATCCATTTTTGTGGGAAAGCAATGAGCTCTCTTATCTGGTACTCTTGTATGTTCCATTTGTGCTGGTAGAAAATGAGGGTGAAAGAATGAGTTTCAGTTTCTGTTCTTGCTTGCTAAGCATTTACATCCAGATTTTGCTTTTATTTTTGTTGGATCTACCCCTTGCTGTATATTTTTTTTCTACTCCTGCTTTTGCTTATTGTTTGTAGTTTTCTGAAAAATGGTTAGGTTTTCTTGCTATTTAATCTTGTGGTATGAAGAGACATTCTTGTATTTTGTTTGATTCTCCCCTATTGTTTTCCCCATTTGTCTCTAGTTTCACCTTTGCTTTTCTTAATCAATGATGTTCTCATGTAATGAATTTTTTTTCCCATTAGTGTTGGAATTAAATGAAAGAAAATGACAGCTAATCAGTTCTAAGCTTTTGATGATTTTGTGTATCCTTATCTAACTGGCTCTCTGTGGATCTTCATGATTTTTTAGTTTGAAAATATTTAATGTGTTACGGATATTGTCAGGAAAAACAAACTTTTTAATTGTATTTTTACTTTGAATGGACAATGACAGATTATCCAACTAACTTTAAATGAATATTCTTAGGCTGTCTCTCCCCAGTTTCATGATTGTTTATCTTAACCTGGTTTGTTCATGTGCATCAAATGTTTAGGTAGGAAATTGAACACATGTTGAACTCATTTTAGCTACCTCTATTATGGTCATGGCCTCTTTTACCTTTTATTTTATTTTATCATATCAGTGATTGTCATCTGATTTTTTTAACTGTATTTTTCTCAGTAGTCGGTTCATTGCTCTGGGTAAAGAAAATGTTAAATCAAAAATGTTGTTTGGCCTTTTTTTAAAAGGCTACCACCAATATGTGCCCCTTAGAGTTTGTCAGATAATGTCCTTATGTTTTTCAAAGTGAAGTTGCTGTGTCTTTGTATTTTCCTTAGCAATTATTGGTTAGAGTGATGAACAATTCTCTAAGCAATCATGCTACTACTTTGGCAGATGCCGCGAAAAGCAGAGGAAAGAATCTTCTCGTCTACAGACTGTAAATAGAAAGCTTAGTGCCATGAACAAGCTATTGATGGAAGAGAATGATCGACTTCAGAAGCAAGTTTCACACTTGGTTTATGAGAATGGCTACATGAAACAGCAACTTCACAGCGTAAGCCCCTAACTTTACTTGTTCTTATCTCATGAACTCAGATATTATGCTTGTGCAGCGTAGATTTGTTTGTATATTTTCTTATTGACCCGTGTAATGCATTGCATTTTAACAGGCGCCTATAGCGACCACAGACAATAGCTGTGAGTCTGTGGTCATGAGTGGTCAACAGCAAAACCCAACACCTCAGCATCCTCAAAGGGATGCTAACAACCCAGCTGGGTAATTAACTCACCCTTCAATCCATTTATCAAGCTCGTAATTTCTGGTTTTGTTCCAATGGCTAATTGTTTTGGGTATTGTTAGTCTTCTCGCAATTGCTGAGGAGACCCTGGCAGAGTTCCTTTCCAAGGCTACAGGAACTGCTGTCGACTGGGTCCAGATGATTGGGATGAAGGTAAAAAAAAAAACCTCTTCATACCTTTTCTTGTTTCATATGTTCATTTCTCTTTTGTTAGTTTTTTGACATAGTATTATTAATGTTGTCAACAGCCTGGTCCGGATTCTATTGGAATCGTTGCTGTTTCCCGCAATTGTAGTGGTGTAGCAGCTCGAGCATGCGGTCTTGTGAGCCTAGAGCCCACGAAGGTAGTTATTTTATTTGATTCATTATAAGCAAATATGGTGCCATCTACATTTTGTGATGAATTTTTTTGTCTTTCAGGTCGCTGAGATCCTCAAAGATCGTCTTTCTTGGTTCCGAGACTGCCGATGCCTTGATGTATGGAATGTAATTCCTACAGGAAACGGAGGAACAATAGAACTTATGTACATGCAGGTATTTAGATTTATACTTCATCCATTCAAGTATATATTTTTTTTCGAGAATGTGGGATTGTTGATCTTATTTCTCTGTTACTATAACTTCAATTGTTGTTTTTGGGCAGACTTATGCACCCACAACATTAGCAGCTGCTCGTGACTTTTGGACATTGAGATATACTACAACTTTGGAAGATGGCAGTCTTGTGGTAACTTATATATGCCTCTTAGTTACCTTTGATCCATATAGTAATTGACGTTTCAACTCACATCCCTTAGTTACCATATGTGACCGGAGTCGATTTGCTATTACTTGCAGATATGTGAGAGGTCTTTGACAACTACTACTGGTGGCCCGACAGGCCCTCCTGCTTCAACTTTTGTTAGAGCTGAAATGCTTCCTAGTGGCTACCTAATCCGACCCTGTGATGGTGGCGGCTCCATAATTAACATTGTTGACCATGTTGATCTTGATGTGAGTTTTGCATTCACTTTACTATTAAAGTTAATTTATATACACGTATACTAATATCGTGGTGTTTTGTTAGGCTTTGAGTGTTCCTGAAGTTCTTAGACCACTTTATGAGTCATCCAAAATAGTTGCTCAGAAAATGACTGTTGCGGTAAGAATTGTTAATATCTTTGGACTGTTAGTTCCAATCCATTTGTTTCCTCACATTTTAATTTGATCTCTCTAATATTCTCATCTAGGCCTTGCGCCATGTGCGACAAATTGCCCAAGAGACTAGCGGGGAAATCCAGTATGGCGGGGGCCGCCAGCCTGCTGTTTTAAGGACATTTAGTCAGAGACTCTGCAGGTATGGTCCTAAAAGTACAACAATCCAAAACCTTAGCAATATCATTTACTTTTGTGATGAACATATACTAAACTAGACTTTGTTTGGATTTCAGGGGGTTTAATGATGCTATTAATGGGTCTGTGGAAGACGGTTGGTCACTCATGGGTAGTGATGGTGTTGATGATGTCACTATCGTTATAAACTCCTCTCCAAGCAAGTTTATTGGGTCGCAATACAATGCTCCAATGTTCCCAACTTTCGGAGGTGGTGTGCTTTGTGCCAAGGCATCGATGCTGTTGCAGAATGTGCCTCCTGCTTTGCTTGTTCGTTTTCTGAGGGAGCACCGGTCAGAGTGGGCTGACTATGGGGTTGACTCCTACTCAGCTGCGTGTCTCAAGTCTAGTCCTTATGCAGTCCCTTGTGCAAGGTCCGGTGGATTCCCAAGTAGTCAAGTCATTTTACCTCTGGCCCACACTGTGGAGCACGAGGAGGTAATAATTTCCTACTCAACTTGTTTTGTTCCAGTCGTGTTCTCTTTGTCATATACTCCGTCTGATCTGTATACTATTTCTTCTTTTGTAGTTCTTGGAGGTTGTTAGGCTTGAGGGTCATGCATTTTCTCCTGAAGATGTAGCTATGGTGCGTGATATGTACTTGTTGCAGGTTAGTTGATCCTTCGTTATCTATTAGTGTGGCTTTTCAAGTAGGATTTTCATCATTAAGTTTAGGGATGATTACAAAAAAGCACCCTGAACTTGCCTTTGTGTAAAAAAATTTCAAAATGACGAATTTTAAAGGGTAAAATCGTCTCTTTTTTTATACCCTGCAACAAAAGTCAAGTTTCTGGTACTTTTTGTATTTGTCAAAGAGGGCCAGATATGCAAAAAAGTGAATACCTCAGGGTATTTTTGTTTGCAATTATCCCTTAAATTTATAGATATTTCATTGACATTATTTTTCTATAAAATCTTCTCTGCAGCTTTGTAGCGGGGTCGATGAAAATGCAGTTGGTGCATGTGCTCAGCTCGTCTTTGCGCCTATTGATGAATCCTTTGCTGATGATGCTCCTCTGCTGCCATCTGGCTTTCGTGTTATACCTCTGGACACTAAACCAGTTAAGTGATGCTGATGCTACTATAATTTCTAGTAAGAGAATTGGCTTATGTTAAAGAAATCACGATTTGACGAAACCTATCCTATGTAATTACAGGATGGACCGGCTGCATCTCGGACACTCGACTTGGCCTCGACACTTGAAGTGGGGCCTGGTGGGACTCGTTCAACAAGTGAAGCTGACAATTACAACCAACGATCAGTCCTGACTATTGCGTTTCAGTTTACGTTTGAGAACCATTCACGAGACAGTGTAGCTGCTATGGCTCCGCCGCATGTTCGTAGGGGTGTCGGGTCTGTCCAGAGGGTTGCCATGGCTATTGCACCTTCCCGGATCGGTTCCCATTTGGGCCCAAAACCTCTGCCCGGTTCTCCTGAGGCCCTTACTTTGGCCCGATGGATTTGCCGTAGTTATAGGGTTCATACTCGTGGGGATCTCTTTCCTGTTGACTCCCAAGGCGGTGATGATGTCTTGAAGCAATTTTGGCATCACTCGGATGCAATCATGTGCTGCTCTCTCAAAGCAAATGTAAGTACATGACTCAATTCTCTTGCATAAATCCCGCATCTACAAACATTAGGGCCACATCCAAAAATAAGGTTGACTTTTTAGTTGTGGAAGTCCTGTTTGATATAAATGATTGCAAGTAACTAAACTGATATTGTTACCACAGGCATCCCCAGTTTTTACCTTTGCAAACCAGGCTGGGCTTGACATGCTTGAAACTACCCTGGTCTCTCTTCAAGATATCGTGCTAGACAAGATCCTTGATGAAGCTGGCAGGAAAAATCTGAACTCGGAGTTATCAAAGGTCATGCAGCAGGTAAAATTACCGTTTTACCATTATGCAACATTAATTTTTGTATCCTTTTCAGACAACTTTCTTGATAACTGATACATGTAATTGTTGCAGGGATTTGCATACTTGCCAGGAGGGATGTGCACATCCAGCATGGGCCGGCCAGTGTCCTACGAGCAGGCAATTGTATGGCAAGTTCTCAACGATGACGATTCGAGTCACTGCCTGACCTTCATGTTCGTCAACTGGACTTTTGCATGACGGGAACAAAAGATCGATTGACTCGATGAACTTGCCTGTCTTTTGTTATATATTAAGTCTGCCATGTGTATGAGGAGGAGAAAAAAAAAACCTAGACCTTCAAGAACATGTTATTTATATCTATCTATCTATGGTTTTGTGTTGACTTGATTACATCAAAGGTTTTGGTGATGGTGATGGGCCCTAGCATTTGACAGGTTTTGTTAATCAGCAATCTGTGCTAGTCTGTTGGGGCACATATACAGTGCAAATATGTCCGTTCTGGTGTCACTGTTCGTGTGCTCATGTCCTTGTCTTTGGTTGAGATGTCTTTTCAGACAAGAAACAGAGAATTCAAATGGTTATTGTGAGTTTTGATGGGTTCATTTACACGAAAATATTCTGGTCCCTACCATTTTGTATCTTTGGCTTGAAGGCAGCAAAAGTGTTAATAGGTGGTGATGGTCACAATTCAAATTCAATTCTGCAGAAGTAACTCATCTGTTTTGTTTTGTTTTGTTGCTATCTTCTTTATTTTGCTTTTCACTCTGAACCAAGAATAAGCGGCAATTAGTATATTGTTATTTGTAGAATAGGTAGAGGGAGATCGTAGCTTCACTTATTGCTAGCAGTTGGGAGCTGAATACACAGAAAAATAAGTACTCTTTACCAGAACACAACATGGAATTGGTTCCTCAGTAAATTTTTATTTATCCTATCCTAGTTGATAGGGAAATAATTATGCCGGTAGGCTGAGAATGGACGGGTCTATCAAGGAGACTCATTAATCTTATACCTGACCAGAGATGGTATTAATTAGTGAGAGCAAGTTTAACGGGTCGTCAGCTGAATAATTAGCGACACGTTGGATGCAGTGAGGTTAGTATGAAGAGTCTATGACATTAGCGTCGGGAAAACAACTTTGACAAGTGCAATGTGTCACCAGCGCCACTTATGATTTCTAATATTATAGTTTATTATCATAAAAACACAAATACACAGGAAAAAAAACATACAATTACACGGGAAAAACAAACACACGAAATGAGAACAAACAACGGCGCGTACGCGAGATCCATTTCGGGTGGTCCCAAACAAGCGTCCACTAGGCCTTCTTCATGAATCGTTTGTTGTTGTTGACATTTTGGAACTCGGCATCCGCGCGGGATTCCACCTAAGCCTCAATGACCCTGGGCTCGCGGCACACCATCAACAGAGGCACGATCTCATCGTACTGCTTCACTAGCATGTTCCATTGTTTCCAATGTTTCTTGCACTGACGGTGGTTCCAATCTGGCCAAAACCAGTTATAGGACTGGTCCGTAAAGAAATAGAGGTAAATGTCTTCCTAGTAATCTCGACCGTTGCACGTTGAATGGTGCAACCATGTCAATATCAGGCGAGTCGCCTCTTCTATTATCCATGGGAAGTGACGGTTCTCCATATGATCACGGAAGAGAGTGTTGGGGAGTGGTTAGGGTTGCAAAGCAGTCAAGGAGAATCAGAGAGGCCAGGGAGAATTTTAGGGTTTAAATGGACCAGTGATTAGGATTTGAAACGGTCGGAGATGAATTAAAAAAAAATTGACCTACGAATCGTTTGATCGGTCGCCACTTCGTCTCGAGGTGACACGTCGGCGAAGAATCAGATTCTTCGCAGCGAAGCGTCGACTCCTCGAAATGATTCGGTGTTGCGGTAACGTCAATGCTTCAAGTTTTGTCTAGACGCATCTCGCGGCGTCGCTGAAACGCCGCACTTTATCCTTGCTCTAAGAGCTATAAATATCTGGCATATATTCAAAGATTTCTTAAAATCGTATGAGTGGTTAGTAAAACGACAGGCACATAGACATCGTAATCGGTGTGACATGGGGGCAAATCGTCTTTAGGTAGCCAAAATACATGAGAGTATTTTCAGGTGTTGGAAATTCAAACGGCTAACTTGGTGTTAATATTTGATTGGAGTTCTATACTCGATAACGCAAGGTTTAGCTTGCGCCGCCTAAGCATTGCCCAAACAACGGAAAGTCTACCATGCATTGATTATTGAGGCTCGTCTCACACGTTATTTCAGTCTAAATTTCAAAGACGTTTGTTTTTATAAAAATTGTATGTATTTACGATAATATTTCCGATTTTTGATACTTCCAATTAATCTAACAAAAACCATCATTTATTTGGACACGTGAAACAAAATTTTCTTTAATGACGGAATTGGCCTTAGCCGTATGTGTTCTTTCAGGTGATGTTTTTGGTCGAAACACCATTATCAGAGAAAGGTGAAATGGAGAAAGAGATCAAATACAAAAGGGGTTGATGCTAATTTCGTCACTAAAGAAAATTTTCATCTCACTGGATAAATAATATATTTTTGATTAAATTTAAATCAGACTGTCACAAGCCGTATCTTAACCATTATTACAAATAAAGGTTTTTTTCACATACCATATAATAGCATAATAAAGATTGTAAACCATAATAGCATCGTTTTTCACTAATTTCCCGAAAAAAAAAAAAACACAAAGCCACAGTACTTTGCGAGTTTATTTCGTTTGCTTGTCACTTGTCCCAACATTACAGAGCTGAACTGGTCCCACTCCCACATCACATATGACATTACATCATCATCACCATCATGCATGCACATACATAACATGTTTTATAAAATCATTTATTTCGGGGTTGGAAAAGGAATGACATCGAGCCAAGTGCAGCTAGCTGGAGGTGGCTGAGCTGAATTGATTTATGAGAAAAAGAGTTGGTCGCGTCGCGTGGGTGTTTTGCTTTACACTTTTGTCTGCTAACCCATAAATGATTCCACTTTTCATCTAATTAAGCATGTCCAACAACACAAGTTCATTAAAGTTGCAAGATCTCTCTTCAACCTAAACATAGGATCTTCTGATCTCTCGCCTATGGTTTTGTTTGGTGTTTAGCTGCTGCTAGGCTTTGACCGGGATTTCCGAATATATGTTGGGTTTTGTTTCAACTGTGAAAAGTGTTTTTGGAGGAAGGTTTCGCAGAGAATGATGATGATGGAGATCAGATCATGTTCATCATTGGTACCCATTTCCTTTTTGGGTTTTGTGTTGGACCAAACATTTCATGGAAAAATATCTCAAAATCCAATCTTAAATCATCATAATCTTAAATTTTTTTTTACTATATCTATTTGCTATTTTGTGTAATGTATACGGTTATATAAGCAATGTGTTATGAGCAAAAGAAGAAAAAAGCTTGTCACAACAAAAGATGATTTATTTATATATATATGACCATTTGACTTCAATTCCAAGTAAAGTTAACTTTTAATTTGTTTGAATTTTTGATATATTCATTCACGCTTTTGTAATAACTTTCTCCTTCCTTTCTACTCGATATACACACACACTATTTTCAGGTTGAATATTTAAAAACGAGAATCACTAGCACCCATTTGAGCCAAGGTAAAGAGACAAAAAATTGGAGGACCACACATAAGCCTCCGGAACCAAGGATCAACTTAAATTCGAGGTATACAAAATCTGTAAAACCATTGCTTGTTAGTGTCATGAGAAGAGAACCTAGCTGAGTTTCTCCAAGATCATGCAAATCAAAAAAAGTTTCTCAAGGACCCTGGATACAAACAAGACAATTTTGGCTTCCATTGGTCAACATCTCTTTATTAATTCAGGTCAAACCCAAAACATTTGTTAATTTAATTCAACTGAAACAAATTGCTATTACAACCATTGCTTGTTAGTGTTATTAGAAGAAAATCCAGCCAAGTCTCTCAAGGACCCTAAACATGTATTGACTTACATTGCTCAACATGTTTTATTGATTCAAGTGAAACCAGGAATTTCCCCAGGCAAAGGAGCTAAATCATTCTTGCCGAATCTCTCCTCATTGTAGAATGAGCCATGAACCACCCTGCCTCCAAAAAAGCGCCCATCAAGGTCAACTAATGCTTTGGTTGTTTCTTCAGGCCTCTCAAACTGTACAAAGATCCTCACAGCCTCATCGCTGGGGAAGTTCGGCTCTGTTATTTCAAATATGAGAACCCGAGTTACAGTCCCGTATTTTGCACATTCTGATGCTACCTCGTCTTCCAATTCATCATCTACTTCACCAGGCCCCACCTTCAAAAAGAAATCAAGTTGATCAGGAATTTAGAAATGGCATTACATATGATCCAAGTTCAAATAATACTAAACTACTTGAGTGGTTCTGCACTAATCAGAAATGTTCCTACAAAAGATGTATTATGGAGTAACAACAATGTGACATTGCCTATGAAAATGGGAAGAGTGGATGCAACACAGTACGTTGTGATTTAAGAAGACAAAACAGAAAAGAATAAGAAAATGAAATGACATAAGCAATCAATCTTCCAAGAAACGCCAACTGAAGAACGTTTCTCCAATAGAACAAGTTTCCACACCAGACAGAATGTAAGGAATTTCTAGTCAATTTAACCTCTAGATATGGTAAACACTAATGCCTCATTCCTGCTGAGATAACAAAGAAAACCATTCCTAGATATAGGAAAATGTTTGTTTTCCCCCATTGCTCATAGTCATAGGCAGTTTCATATAGCAACTTAGATAATGTTACACGCAAAGCAGAACATAGGGTATATAACAAGTGTAACCAACCAAAGTTGCATTAAGATAAAGGGAGTAGACAAAACAGTTAATGAAGATATCATTTTGTGCCACAATTAGTGGAATAAAAGTTATCTCCAATATTTGAGTTCTACTGCAAAGCGACTCTACAGGATAGAGGGGTAACAGAGCAACTGAATGTAGTGTTCCAGTGTATGTATAGTGTACTGTACACTTGAATTGTACTGCAAAGGAAGATTTGAATCTTTGAGTCAGAAGAAGAACCTCTCCAATTAATGGAACACTGTTTACTTGTGACCACGTACACTTGGGTGTGATTTGGACTTGTACACTTTGGACTTGTACACTTTTAGCACCAACACCATTTACACACTTAAATTAACTGATGTGGTGGTTATTGCTTACATGTACATGCTGATGGATGACAGAAACAAGTTCAGAATGCAGACAAAATATTAAGTTGTGGCAATGGAAAACCGAATCTGTATCATCATGAAGAAATGAACTTCAAAACTAGACAATATATTGACTGTCATTCTATCAGTTCTGATAGCAAATTCTCTTTTAAAAACTTCAATAGTTTATTTCTTTCATAAACTGCCTAAGTTGGTTTGTTATGAAAAGCCTTGATCAAGGGAAAAAGACATATGGCACCATATCTATCTTCACTGCTAAAGTTCATGCAGTTAAGAGCTGGTATAGTGCTCCATTTCAATTTGTGCCGCTGTTTTAACTTACTGCATGACAATACTAGCCAAGCAGCTCGGCCAGCTGCATATATGCGGATCAGTTATAAATACCATAAGTATGACATCACAAACTAGAATTATTGATCGCATGATCTCCCAAAGGTACACAATAAGCATAAACCAAGAGCAAAACATAATACCCAGCACTTGACAGACAAGTACTCTTGAACAACTACAAAAAAAGCCATCCATTTAGCTGGTATGATGAAAATCAGCCTATTCGTAGCCATCAGATGAGAAAAAAATACAACACTTCAATGCCTTTTGAACTAGAGAGAAGGTCTCATGATTTATTGATGCAAGATGTCTTGCATCTGTCTCAATCCCCATGGTGCAATAGAAACTAAACTAGAGTGAGACCAACGTTTCTTTTATGACCAAGAGCATACGACAATCTAGAAAAGTTTTGCAATCAAAAGGATGCTTAAACAACAAAAGATGCAGGTGTTGGAAGAATGTAACTTAGTCTACTGACAAATTTACCATGATAATCTTATCTACTCACCCATTATCATCATATTTTTCTGCTAGACGCCCGCATTGTGAGTCTTAACCCCACTTCAGGTAATTATGAAGTTAAATGTTGACATAAATCTTGGAACCATGCCCTACTAGACTAGTCTTTTAGGTCAACGTGGTGTCTAGATGTATGCCATTGCTTTCCCTTGTTGCTCTACCTAGGAAACCCTGTTCGGTTCTCCCCTACATCACATCTATCACAATCTTCTAATTCGAGATCCTTAACATCAAAACTCATACAGCTCCAACACACTTAGTACTATTAACAAGAAGAAGAATTGTTTTAGCCATTTTGGATTTGATTTAGATTCATCTACTGTCACTTGAAATTTCCCTTGTGCTTGTGTTTTACTCACAACACTTCATATGCTCAAAAACATCAATTTGGTGGTCTAAAAGGTCTCCAGATCTATAAGGCAACATCATAGAAAAGCAGGTAAATTTATGCATACCATGTTTCTGAGCAATAAGACCCGAGTGGGTGGCCCATTCAAATTCACACTCTTCACCTTCTTTTCGGGCTTATTTTCACTAGCATTCACAATCACCCCTGCCCTCTTATCCGTCTTCTTCGCCATCAATGGTGTAGTGATTCCCTGCTCCTGCTTCCCGAGCCCTTGCCCATCCTTCCATCCCTCTTTCGCCACTA
>JAYMSW010003056.1:0-12778 GCA_036897725.1 Erodium texanum | reverse complement strand
TTTCTCTGACCAGCTCCGGGAATGGTTGAGCAGCCATGAAGACGAGAGAGAGTTGCTTCGGAGGAGATGGAGATTTATGAGAGCGGCAGTGAGGGAGGGATAGAGATATTGTTAGTGCTATAAAACGCTGCGTTTTGTTGCACGCTCTTACCTAAACGACATGTCGTTTTTCTTTGGATAGGATGGAAGAAGACCCCTTTTATTGATCTAGACCAAAATAATTTGGCCCATTTTGATTCTCTTTTTCCGAAAATTAGTTCTTTAAAAAATTATTTTTTGTCGTAGACATATGGTGAATGATTTTTTTTTAAGAACATATAAATGATAATTAACACATTGTAAATAATGATTAACACATTATATTCAATAAACGAACATAAAATGTTTGATCTGTACAACAAAAACATAACGTATTAAAAAAAATATTGAAAGATGTGCATCGTCTTCGTCTTCGTTGTAGTGAAAGATGTGCATCGTCTTGTAAAAGTGGACATAACAAGGATCCCCAAAGAGAAACTGTTCCATAAACGACTTGTCGTCCGCTGGGACAATCGACCGTCGCAATTGATTACACCACATATCAGCTCAAATTCGGCCCTCCGGCCATGGCTCCGCCAGCTCCGTCGCCGCGACGTGCCTCGCCGTCTCAACCTTCTGGGTAAGCCTCCCCTCTCTCCTTTTTTACGCTCCTTACCGCCTGTTTGGTTGCCAAGAAAATAAGGAAAAAACGAGAAAATTTACGTACAACCACTCGTTTGCTTTACCTGATTTTCTCTTATCGATCAAGCCTCAACTGCGCGAAATGTTTGCTCCAGCCGTTCGAAATGCATGTGTCATGATCGATTGATTGTTATGTAATAGAGATTATGATAACGATGCTCGGTTTTTGTTAGATCCCGCATTTTGGCGGGAACCAAACAGGGCACAATTGATTCTCAATTCCGTACCCTAAACCACTCAATTGAATAAAATGTTGGTAATCGGAAGCAGAATCACCAAACCAAAAATTCATGCAGGCTTTGATTTGAATGATATGATTGTTACATGTATTTGCAAATTTGAAATGCAATTGCCGTTATACCTTCAAACTCAAACAATGGCAATCCCAGTACAAAGCCATTATACCCTAGAATATATTTATTGATACGCTTCATTGCAACCCAGTACAGTTTATTTCCAATTTCTTTGTTTCGTGAAAATGTTTTTGTTCATGCATCTGATATTGTTATTCTCATTTAGGGATGTCAAGACTTTGTGCAACCTTAAAAGAAAAACACCCCTTTAGTTAAGTCCCTCTAATCCCACACCATGGTGTGTTCATGCATAGTGAAATGGGCCGTCTTTAGAAGAAGTGTGACCCTTTTCTCATCTAGATGTCCCAAAATAAGTGTGTAGGTTGCTTTATAGGAAATGAATTTTGTGTGAATAGTCAAAAATATAGTTCACTTTTGGGATAGCATATGAGAGATTATGAGGGTGTGTGGGGGTAATGTCAAGAACTAACTGCAATCCACAATTTGTTAGTGGAAGTCAAGTATGGCACTTATCTTGGGACGGAGGAAGTAATTATGTACATCTTTCTGTAATGACTAAACCTGGATAACTGTAGTCATTTATCGTCAATCACATTGCTCATGATTCTAACTCGAGTTCTCGTCACCAGGCAAAATGAAGTCACTGAATTGAGAACCCAGCTCAGGCTGCTTGCAGGTAGCCGAGCTCCAGGGGTAGATGAAGCGAAACAGGAACTCTTCAAGAAGGTGATATCCTACATGACCATTGGCATTGATGTCTCTTCTGTCTTTGGTGAGATGGTGATGTGCTCAGCAACATCCGATATTGTCTTGAAGAAAATGTGTTATCAGTATGTTGGGAACTATGCTAAGGTCAATCCTGATCTTGCACTGCTGACAATCAATTTTCTTCAAAGAGATTGCAAGGATGCAGACCCAATAATACGTGGGCTTGCTTTGAGGAGCTTGTGTTCACTTCAAGTACCAAACTTGGTGGAGTATTTGGTGGATCCATTGGGGTCGGGGTTGAAAGACAGTAATGCTTATGTGAGAATGGTTGCTGCAATTGGAGTTTTGAAATTGTATCGTATATCTTCTTCTCTATGTCTCGATGCAGATTTTCTAGTTGTGCTGAAGCATTTGATGCTGAATGACCCAGAAACTCAGGTGAGACTATTTCACTTTATTTATTATTTCGTGGTTTGTTTGGTGACCATTTTTTCCCTCTTCATATTTGATGATGCAACCTGGGCTGGAAACATAATAGCTACAATTACTAGCTCAAGAGGATGAGCTTATGTGCACACATATCTCTGTCTATAATATTGTATATATTAAGTACATCTGTGATCAATTTGTTATTTATTAAGTCTCTACTGCATTGTTTCATCAGGTAGTTGCAAATTGTTTAGCTGCACTTCAAGAAATCTGGACCATGGAAGCAAACACCTCTGAAGAAGCATCAGGAGAGATAGAAGAGCTTCTCAGCAAGCGAGTTATATACTACTTTTTGAATCGGTATGTTAAACAGATTTCAATTTATACGTCAAACTATGCATGAAAATTATGTTTGGGACACCAATTACTGGACTTTTGGTGCTAATAGAGGGTCGGTCATCAGTTAGTTTTAGTTTTAGTTTTATGGGTACAGTCGTCACTAGACAAGTGTTATTCTATCTGTTATGAATATTCAGTTGACCAGTGTGTCGGATATCTATTTGATTATTGTTTATAGATGCGTCCTGTAAATATATTGCTGTTTTGATTCACACAATTTTGAAATATCCATTCCTACTGATTGTTGAAGTTCATCATTCTCATACCTACTTTGCTTTGTCACTTATTACTGGCTACAGAGAGAAAGAACTTGGGTGGTAGGAGAGAAATGAATGCCCACAGTGGTCGGTGAATGTTAAAAATGCCTTTACTTTTTCCTCAGCGCATAGGAAACTATATGACTGTCACATCCGCAGCCATCTAGTTTTACTTCATTCAGACTGGATCAGTTAGTTTATTGCTATTATGGAAGAATATATATACATGTATATTTTTTTACCTTCTCCGGTTTTCTTTTCATGCAGTATCAAAGAATTTAATGAATGGGCACAATGTCTTGTACTTGAATTGGTTGCTAAATATGAACCCTCAGATACCAATGATGTATTTGACATCATGAATCTCCTTGAAGATAGACTTCAACATGCTAATGGTGCTGTGGTTTTGTCAACCATTAAGTTGTTTCTACAATTCACCCTGTCCATGACTGATCTTCATCAACAGGTGACTATCAAAACCCTTTTTTTTGTAGAATCTTACTATCTCTTCATTAGGAAATTGTATGACTTGGCTATGTAATTTGTTTGTCCTTGAAGGCTAAAAGTTCCTATAACAAGCCTTGAACGACGAGAAAATTGTTCTCTGCTGTAAGGATTCCAGTCTTCTAATTTGGACAAAATTTGTTTATGAAACCATCCTCTAGTACAGACTAAGAACAAAGTTTTCTACTATCTAAGCCATACTGGCTATGATAGCATCCTCTTTGTTTTATATGTACATACTTGAAGTGCGCCACATTAGAGATGATCATCATTTCTCTAATGGAATTACTTCATGAGAATTTTTTATATACAGGTCTACGAACGTATTAAAGCCCCTATGCTAACCCTAATGCACTCAGGAAGTCCTGAACAGTCTTACGCAGTTTTGAGCCACTTGCATCTCTTGGTGATGCGTGCACCAATTATTTTTGCCTCAGATTATAAACACTTCTACTGCCAGTACAATGAGCCATTTTATGTGAAGAAGCTGAAGCTTGAAATGTTGACTTCATTGGCAAATGATAGCAATACATATGAAATTGGCAAGTTAACTTTTCCAAATTACTTCAATGCCTCACTGTATATTTTAGCATAGGTAAAGAGTATGTGAATATGCTGCAAATAATCCTTGACATTCTTGAGTCAATTTCAGTGACTGAATTGTGTGAATATGCTGCAAATGTCGATATTCCCATGTCAAGAGAGTCTATTAGGGCTGTTGGGAAGATAGCATTGCAGCAGTGTGATGTGAACGCAATTGTTGATCGGCTTCTTCAGTTTTTAGAAATGGAAAAGGATTATGTAACAGCTGAAGCACTGGTAAATAGTTTTACCTCTGTTAGCTATATATTTGGGGTATTGATTCTATGGATGCTAGTCACTGCTTTGAACTCTACCATTTTTTTTATCTAGTTGCTGTTCATATGTGAAAAGTTTGAAGGTTTTCTTGTGCAGGTGCTTGTAAAGGATCTGCTAAGGAAGTATCCACAATGGAGTCAAGATTGCATAGCGGTTGTAGGGAATATCAGCACTACACATATCCAAGAACCCAAGGCCAAGGCCGCTCTTATCTGGATGTTGGGAGAATATTCTGAAGACATGCAAGACGCTCCTTATATTTTGGAGGGTCTGACTGAAAATTGGCAAGATGAGGACTTTGAAGAGGTAAACCTCCACTTGAAAGCATTGTCTGGTTAAGGTTCAGTTTTAGTAGCAAACTGAGATAATTACACACCAGGGTTTTTCCTTGACGTGCCCGGTACGGAGGAAAAATAAGTATTAGTATTGACGTGTGATTTATACCAAAAATGTCCCCGCAGAAGCATACTTTTTCCCCTTACCCACCATTTAATATTGACTCTCATTATTGCTTAAACCTTGCTTCGCATACTTGAAAATAATTCTCGTGATTTGGCTTATCCCGAAATACCCTCAAATTTTCATTGCATTTAACCATTGGCTGCACAAAGTCACTAAACCGTGAGCCAATCCAAGTAAGGTTTTAGACCTTGGATTATCTATTAGAAGTGTAAGGTTTCAATGGACAACATCTCCAAATAAGGTTTTAGATCTTGGATTTTCTAGTAGAAGTGTATCTAAGTCTCACTTTTCTTGTCATTAGCTATTTGTCTGATTTTCAAGGGACAACATCTCCTTCCCAGGTTCGTTTGCATCTTCTCACAGCAGTAATGAAATGTTTCTTCAAGAGGCCACCCGAGACCCAGAAGACATTGGGAGCTGCACTAGCTGCAGGTTTTGCTGATATGCACCAGGTGATGTTCGATCCTTATGCTACATTAATTGGTTAAAATTTCATCAAACATGTAGTTTGCATAAAAGTCAACTAAACTTTGTGCACACTACAGGATGTTCATGACAGAGCCTTATTCTACTACAGGCTTTTGCAGCATGATGTGTCTGTAGCAGAGTGTGTGGTGAATCCTCCAAAGCAAGTTGTATCAGTCTTTGCTGATACACTGAGTAGTGAAGTAAAAGATCGCATATTTGATGAATTTAATAGTCTATCTGTTTTATACAGAAAGGTAAACTACAACTCTTTCTTCTTATTTGGTTGTAAACTGAAGTTTTCCTTCACATTAATGAAAGCAAACAAAATTTACCGGAGTGACCAACTTCAAGAGCTATTATGAATACTGGTCTGGCCCTAATTCTTCAATTGGCTCTGAAATTATTTTTTCAAGGTACATAGTGAGCTTGATTTGGCATCACATAGTGCCTTTTTCCATTTCATTCCCTTCTAACCTCCTTCCAGCCTTAAGTAACTTGATTATTGCATCATGGCGTGGATATTTAGCTGCTACGTAGTCATGTGCTCCTATATGATAAACTGGCTTTTTTCCAGAGGTTGATCTGAAAATAACTCTTGCAATACATTTTGGCAGCCTTCTTACATGTTCACAGATAGGGAGCTCCTGGGCCCATCCGAGTTCTCAGATGAACCTGTAAAGTTATATGTTGCGATTCAATCTGCAGATAAAGCTGTTCCGGTTCAAAGAGCTCGAGGTGATGGCAAGGATTTCCTTTTAAGTAATTCGAAGAAGGAAGAGAGTAGTGCTGCTCCCGGTGCCAATCGTTCTGCATACAATGCTCCTCTCTATGATGTTTCATCAGCGTCTGTCCCTTCTTCACAAGGACAGTTGGAGAAAAGTTCAAATCCTACTTTACCAAGTAATCCTTCACAAGCCAAATGGTCTACTGATAATCTACTTGATCTGTTGGATGAGTCAGCACCATTAACGCCTGCTCCTTCACCTCTGCTGGTGAAGCTTAATCCGAAAGCTGTTCTAGATCCAGGGACTTTCCAGCAGAAATGGCGGCAACTGCCAGTAGCGTTATCCAAGGTTTGGAACCCCAACATTTCTTTTATTGGTATTATTATTATTATCATCATATCACTCATATCTGTTCAGTTTTAGGTTGGAGTCAAGTTCTAATATGGTATCAAAGTTGTTATTTTATATTGACTGTATTCTATTGTCTGTCTCGGGCTTATTGGCCTGCTTTTTTCCTCTATCCACTTACAGGCATCTGTGTCCTCTGATTTGTACGTGATAGATATACCACTCGGGATTTCTATCCATCAGCTTAAGTTTTCATATCGGAGTATTGTTCTAATATGGTATCAAAGCTTGTCTGATCTTATGATTGGACACCCTCTTTTACCTATCTTAAGCTTATCGTCCCGTTTGGTACTCTTAGTCCACGTGCATGCATGTGTGTCCTCCAGTGCACCTAAGAAGTATTAGTGTCCACCCACCCACCACTTGATACCAGTTGAAATCTTCACATGTCAACCCAAGCTTTCAAGTTTGTTTTAGATGGCTGGGGTTTCAACTTGGTATCAAAGCATGGTTCATCCATACTTGAACCCTTTTATGCCATATTGTTTTTGGGCTAAAGGCCCACAGTTCACGCGCAGACCCGGGCTGCACGTGAGGAAGGGTGTCAAGGTCCGACATTGAAAAGGAAAGATGTGAATCCATTTGCTACTTGATAAGCATCTTGGGACCTCCACCCATCAGTGCTTTAACGGGATTAAGGATCTAGTAACAACCTCAAAAGTACCCCCGTATATAGGATCATATTTTCAGCATTTCTGATCATTGTAATCTTATGCATTACAGGAACACTCTATGAGTCCGGAAGGAGTTTCAGCATTGACAGCACCGGAAGCCCTCATGCGGCACATGCAAGGCCATTCAGTCCAGTGTATTGCATCAGGAGGTCAGGCCCCAAACTTCAAGTTCTTCTTCTTTGCGCAAAAGGCGGAAGAGCCATCCAACTTTCTTGTGGAGTGCATAATCAACACATCATCGGCTAAAGCAGTAGTAAAAATCAAAGCAGATGATGAAAGTGTATCCGAGGCATTCTCAACTTTGTTGCTATCAGCTATGTCTGAATTTAGAGGCTCATGAGGTATTTAAGTTCTTGCTTTCGCTTCCAAGTATTGGTGGAGATATGTATTCTTTGTTTCTTAAACCCATTTTTTTGTAAGAAACATAAAATTGGAAATAAGAGAATAATCTTTTGCAACTTCTTCTTCTTTCGTTTTGATTCTCTGTACTCAATGTGTGTTAATTTCACTGTAGACAAGGCAGTGCAGGTTGGTACTTGGTAAGGATGTTCACTATTCAAAATAGGATTGGCATAGACCAAACATGGGACCAGTCTGTAAAATAATGGGTTGCAAAACATTCGGGATAGACCTATCGAAACTGATCTAGATTGAAAATAAGGATGATAATGATAATATTATTCTTTGTCGTACACATTTGCAATTGATAGTGGCTGACATGGAACACAGGCCACGGTTGCTCAACCAAAAACTTCAGGTGCACTGAAGTTACTAGGGTTGGTCATCAAGCTCCCGAAAAGAGTACATTGATTGGGCAAAAAAAAATGAACTTGTTGAAGAAGAGCAAGAAAATTCATCCACCCATGATCACTTTCTCTCTCTTAGCAAGAAGATTATTGGGATGTGCTAGCTGTACAAGTTGTGGAAATTTTATTTTTTGAAAGAGTTGTCTTTAGATTTTCAAACTCCGCGTTTTCTTAACAAGTTCTTGTACTTCCATTTGATATGATTCAAAAATTTACATTTGATTTTCTCAAATCTAACACTATATACACACATGTCAAGTAGCTTCTCCTACAAAACCAAATCATCTGTAACACCAGTTCATCTGTAACACCAGTTCATCCTAACTATAACTTTCAGTGCCTATTTACAATACTCAGTTGCAGCTTCGATGCCTGCTTTTCCCGTGCAATAGCTGTTCCGGATCATTTGGTGGCAACATTTGTAGCCCCATTGATGACCCCCAAACCTGAGTGTGATTGATGAGATCAACATGCTCTCCATATATGTTTCTCGGAATTTCAAGCTATGATCCGCCCAACACGATCATACTCGAGCTGCCTCTCACTCTGTCCCAAGAGAAGCTCTCTAGGAACCTCCTCTTCACTTGCTGCATTACCATACTTGTCCATAATAGTGTCCTTAATTCGATGCTTCAGCTTCTCTTTCACTGCCGAATACTTCTTATGAACCAACTCAGCTTGGGTAGGAGCGCTTGAATGTGCACATTTATCTTCAGCTGCTTAAACTCAAAGCTTGACCGCTATTTCTATACTCATTATCGCCCCAATAGAACTTCTCACTCGGATCAGCATCTGGAAGAGGATCTTCACGCATGGATCGGGTTTTGGGATCGTAATGAGCAGAATTGACATCGAGATTCAAAACATACTTTGCAATGTCTTCACGAATTCGCAAGTTCCTCACGCTCCCCGTGCTTCCACCGCCTCTCTTCTCGACTTTCCCAAACTCCACTTGCTTGCTCTCATCTACTTTAGCTTCATCTCCATCGTTAGTTCCATTACTTTTCTTCATCTTCTTAACCTGCTCCTCCTCGAGGAACTTCGTTCCAGCTCTGTCTCTAACCTCGTATCTTCTTCCCACAACAATGGCATGGCTCGATGCATCGAACCCATTCCACCGATCCCGCTTCCCATCATAGTCAAGCTCAAAGGACTCGATCTTCTCGTCGGGCGCAATGTGCTTATTCGTCCACTTAGCGCCCACTTCACGGGGTCTCTCTGTGCAGGACTTGGCGTCGTGGGTCATGGCTCCACAGTTTCAGCAAGCACCTTTTCTGTATACATCGGCTTGGTGAACTTTGGCGCCTCTGTTGTACCATGAATTGGAGTAGTCCCGACCAGACTTCCTCTTCAGTTGATGTTTCAGACCAGGCTTGTCGGAACTGACGTACCAAGGCGCACGCGACACGTAATGTGGAATGTGGGGATTGATCTCCCTCCCGTCCTTGTCTAGCTCCGGCGGCGCAAGCCCTGCCTTGCGAGCTTCCTCCAATTCGTTTTGCTTCCGACGATCCATCGAGGTCGATTAGTGAAATATTATTGATTCACAACTTGATTATGTATTATATGACTAGAGATCCGTTTATATAGGGAATAGACCTTAAGTAAATAGGAAACTAGATAAAAATAAAACAGGAAACAACTAGAATTAAGAAATAGGAAATAGACTTTATCCAACTTTAAAATGTTTTTACCCCTCCGCTCAAATTTGTTTTTTTTTTCCTCTCTCTCTCTTTACTCGAACAGTGTTAAATACACTTAGTTTTTTTCTTGTAAAAAAAAATGACATGAAATGATAAAAATATCCTTATACTTTAATTTTTGGGTTAATATTGTACATATACCTAAGATATCTATTTTATCACCTAGGCACCCTTAGAGTTTGCTTTTGACTATACTACTGCCTCAAATTCTCAATTTTATCGTAATTACTTTTTCCATCTAATTTTTATCATAAAGTTTTTCATGTGCACATGCTTCCTAAAATCTGAAATTGACAAAAATACCCCTCAGTCTCAACCCTAAACATACCTCCCAACCCTAAAATTAAACCCCATCCACTACAGCCTCGGATTCACGCAGGAGAAAAGCATAGAGGGAGGACTATGGCTAATCTGCGATCACCTATTGACTAAGTTTCTTTAATGATAATTTTACAAACATGTGGGAAGCAAAAGTGAGTATTGTGAGAGCCGATCTGCAGAGAAAAGAAAGAACAGCTGAATAACTTATCAAGGGTCATGGGTGAAGTCTCAGAAGCTTTATGTAATAAGTACGAGGTCAGTGGTTCTAATTCCCATCCTTATTGCATTTCCTTTTTTTCTGATAAAAAAAAACAGTTAAATAACTTGTGAAATATAGTCTATATCATTTGGAGGGTGCGTAGACTAAAAGTTTAAAGATATAAATTGAATGGCTATTCTTGGTTGGCCGACGAGAACTAAACAGCGAGCACACACAACATTGGCCGCAAAACGCTGCCGATGTGTTGGTCGGACTCGCAAACCACGACATTGATAGTTACGTCCTGGTCAAGAAGCACTTGAACCCGATATTCTGGGGGTTGTCGATTACGGAGTAGATCAGGTGCTCTTCACCACCAGATCTGACGTCGACAAGCAGCTCATCGGTTCGTTTCCAAATTTGGAGATTGTGTGACATAAAATGTTGGGTTTGAAAAATTTTGTATTCAATTTTGATCAATTTCCAGTAACGGGTATTGATTGATTGTGTTTTTTTTTAGAGTTTTAAATTTTAGAATCCATACCAAAGGTTTGTTGAAACAAGTTTTTTTTTAAATTTCGTTTTCTATTTTTTATATGAAAGGGCATTTCTGTCATTATAATAAGAGTAAGAGAATAATAACAAACTTGGATGGCGGGGGAAATACATTTGAAAGTTGAGTATAGTGATGTGAGAATGTAGTTATTGTATCTCCCTTGTTTCTACATACAAAGTCTTGAGATGGAATGTTTCGATTCACCTGATAATTAGGTGATTTAGTCGATCAAAAAAAGGTGCATTCTTGAATTATCATTTTTAGTGCGTCCAAGGATTGGGGCCTTCATGATGTAGGAAACGGGTAAGTAAGGAATTGAAACTTCTTGATGCATAATTTCTAGCAGTTCATGTACTTCACTATGTCTACAATTATCAGCATAACATCAACTTATGTACAAGAAAATTGTATTGATACATTTAGCTCATTTACTTTCATCTTACCATACTCGTTTCAGATCGATCTCTGCATTTCACAACTTGAACCTGATTCAGACTGATTTAGACTGTATTCACTATGGCTTCCACCGTATCTGCTAATACCACGCTCGAGACTCGCCAATGCCATGTTGTATTTCTTGAGGTTCTCCTTGTGCTGGTAAGTTTCATAAGTACTTGAACTTTCCAAAAAGCCAGATATTGTGATGTGCCTTGGCATCTCTCCTTCATTCAGATCAGTTGGAGAAACATCTCTTTCCAAAACCCGAACTATCTGGTTGGTTATCAAAATGTGCATGATATAAGTTCAAGCCATGATAGATCATAGACCATTTTCATGATTATTCAGGGGGAAATGTGATGAATTATATATTTTTGAGGGATAATTGCAAAATAATACCCGAGGTATTCACTTTTTGACCCCCCTTCTTTGATAGTTGTCAAAAAAGTGTCCAAACTTACCCTTTTTTGTTGCATTTTTAAGGGTAAAATCATTATTTTGAAATAAATTTTTTTTTTCAAAAAAAAAAATTATTTCAAAATAATGATTTTACCCTTGAAAATTATTTTTTTTTTTAAAAAAAAACGAATTTTCACCTCCCTCCCTCAACTTTCTTCTTCTTTTTAGGTACAAAGAGGGAAAAAAAAATCAAGGGTGATGAAAGTTCTGGTTTTTGTTTTGTTTTTACTTGTTATTTTTAAAAGGTAAGATAATCATTTTAAAACAAATATACACAAAGTGTAACAAAAAATAACATTTTTTTTGTAATTATATATAATAATAAAAAAAAAAGAGCTGACGATTTGCAAAAAAAAAAAATGAATACCTCGTAATGTTTTCTTTTCAATTATTCGGTATTTCTGATTACTAACCTGACTCATTCTGGGCCGAAGCAAAGCTGAATGGCGCACGCAAGCAGCTGCACAGGCAACCATACTAGCCATTTCACCTGCATCGTAGTATCCTTGCAAGCTTGGATCTGCTAGAGCGGCGTAATTGCCATCTTCTAGTGCTTGAGTGAGCAGAGGCCTAGCCTGGTATGGCAACAACAAAAGCAAAATGCTATGAACCCGAAACAGGTATACCTATTTCCTTACTTGAATTCATGATCTTGTTGATTATATTGTACTAAATCATAGTATAGGAGAAATGGAAGAGAGCTCACCCAGCCAACCAAGCCCTTATTCATTGTAGGGTCATGTGTCCTACAGATTGGAGGACACCCAGTTATGAGCTCTAGAAGCATGACCCCAAATGAATAGACATCTGATTTTTCTGTTACTTTACCGCTTGATGCATACTCTGGAGCTAAATACCTGAAATTGCCAAGCATGAGCATGCGTATTGAGTAGGTTTTAAAGGATAATACATGAACTCACCCAAAAGTTCCGATCACTCTGGTAGAGATGTGATTAATGCAAGAAGCATTACTTTTATCCGAGAAAAATTTGGCAAGTCCAAAGTCGGAAACCTAAAAAGAGAGAGCAGAATGTAGTTAGAACCAATCAAAGTTTGTTGGCAACATGTTTAAGTACTTGAACTTAGGTCTTGCGACTTGGGTTAAAGTCTTAACAGCGGTACCTCACTCCTTATTTATTTCTTCCCAACTTTTTACATCGATCTTAAACAATTCTTTAAGAATAAAAAACGTTTGGTGCTCTCTTATTTCTACATAAGTAAGGTCTTCAGAGCATATGCTTTGATACACCTGATTTAGTCGATCAAAAGTAATGAAACAAGTTGCAATGCTACCTTTGCATCGAACTTGAAATCCAGAAGAATATTAGCTGCCTTGATGTCTCGATGAATGATTGTCGGATTACCTGTCA
>JAYMSW010003055.1:0-12779 GCA_036897725.1 Erodium texanum | reverse complement strand
ATGGTTGGGCCGGCACAAGGTCACGGATCCGAGTGAGGTTGTTCGGTCCGTGACACCATGCTCTTTAGGATTTTAAACAACATAATAAGATGTTTTTGTATAATCTTTTAAATATATTTTTATTTTATCAATAGGTGGCTCATAACTGTTGTTACTTTCTTTACCTGTTAGTATTTGTATTCCTAACTTTTTTTGGGGAATTGTTGAAATGCACCCTTATAAATTGGGCATGAAAGGCCCAATGAAAAAAAACCCGCCAGAGAGTCGTGTATTGTGATTTCTGATTAAAATGGGTGAAACATTCTATTTTATTAGGTGTCATGATTCCCCAATCCTGAACTAAACCTTAAATCGAATCTAGAGTAGGTTTTTTTGAAGCGACTAGTAACATCATGATTGTGCCTTTGGCAACTCGAGTCTGACGAGGATGCGGCGGTAATCCTACTTAGGCTTCTCGAGTTGGTGTGGCCAATACTCAAGCTCCCAACTCTCAATTTCATCTTCCTCGTATCATAATCTCTTCCTCCAAATCAAGTAAAACCTAGATTCTCAAGTGACAGGATAAAGATCCGATTCAATCATAATCCTAGCAATCGCCCGACGGACAAAGAAGAGGAAGATGAAGCCTACGAGAAAAAAAAGAAGAAATAGGTGGTGTTAATGTCTCTAGCAATTCCTATATCACTGAAGCTCCTTGCAAGAACCCTCTGTTGCTCAATCCAAATGGTCTTGGAAGTAGATAATCCAACAAGATTGTCGGTGGAGTTATAGTGCCTTTTGGTTCCTGCGAGAACCCTCTGTTCCTCAATCCAAATGGTCATGGAAGCAGATAACCCAACAAGATTGTCGATGGAGCTGTAGTGCCCTTTGGCTGCTTCACATTCAAAAAGGAGACGAAATTGTCGATGTTGAGGTCGATCCCGATGTGGTTATTGCGTCATTGAACTCTGCCACTTCTTTTTTTCAAGACGAAGATCACGATGTTGCCGTGCTCGAAGGAATACGAAGACCGTTGCGTCACACCCGTCCTTTGAGCTCTGTCCACTGGACATCGGTGCCTCGTGGAGAAGAAAACACATCCGTTCGTTAATTTTGTTTTGTAACATATAATAATTTATTCAAATATGATTTTTTTTTATAGAAATTAGTTAATTTATTCAAATATAATTTTTCAAAATTAATTCAGTTTTTATAAAAATTAGTTAATTTATTCAAATCTGATTTTTCAAAATTAATTTATATTTTATAAAAAATGATTTATTTATTCAAAAATGTTTTTTTTTTTAATTTTTAAAATTATTATTTATTAATTTTAGCATTTAAATTTATATTTTAACCTTCAAAGGCATTGCTTTGAAATTTAAAATCAATGTGAGGGTATTTTGGCAGTTTTAAACTGTGAGGGCAATTTTATCATTTTATCTAAAACCTAATAGAAGTTGTGCATACTTCACAAGGCCCTTCGTGACATTTTTTTTTCACTGTGCATTTTTTGTCCATGCTCAATTCATAAGGGCACATTTAGCAATTCCCCCAAAATTTTCTCTCTAAGTATTGGAGTTATATTCTTCTGACACAATGTTTTCGTATGTGTGTTTGGTGTATGTATACTAATTTCTTAGTTTGCATATACTAATCATGTCATGTTGTATTTTCAGGTATCAGAAGGAATCGATTTTTCTGATGATAATGCTCGAGTAGTTGTATCCTTGGTGTTATATTCAACAGCTAGTAGTACCTTCATTTTTATTTCCTCTTCATGTTGGTATCCTGCTAAAAAGGAATGGACAAAAATGTATATTAAGGACTTAAAAATCAACACCAACATTGATTAAAATGATTATAAGGAGAACTCTGTTCTTGATGTCTTTTAAAAATAAATGCTTCTTAATTTTGTTCCAACTCACTTCAAATTCAAGGGGGAACATGCTTCTGCCATTATTATACATGATGTTTTTTTTACTAGATGTATTTCCTTGACCACCTTAGATCGTTGTTGGCATTCCATTCCCTAATCTGTAAGAATTCTCGCCCTTGTAGAATAAATTAAAATGAAAAATATCTAGCTATCTGATATGTTGCTGACTAATTATGATTTCTTAACAGGTATGACATTCAAGTTGAGTTAAAGAAGAAATATAATGATACATATAAATCATCCAAAAATCTTCTAAGTGGGAATGAATGGTACTGCCAACAAGCCTTCCGAGCTCTGAATCAAGCTGCAGGTATGCCTTCCTATTCACTTTCAGTGATTCAAACTGGGTATTTGTTTTTATCGAGTTCCTATTAATATAGGATTACAATCCCTACCGCAACCTGCCCCCAGGCAGGTTGCCCACTAGGATTTGAACCTCTGACCTCGTAAGAGGTGAGACTGCTCACTTGACCACTAGGCCAACCTCAGTGGCTAGAGCTGGATTTTATTGTTAATTGACGTGTTGCTTATTTAGTCACCACATTTAGTGCCATTTTTGTCTTGTGACATGTATCAACTCCTTAATGGCACCATATAACTGATTATTCTTAATTTGGTTGGTATTGGACTGATAGTAAATGCTGTTAATTTTTTGTAGGACGCTGTATACGCCATAAGTTCGATTATGGTGCCATCATCTTATTAGGTAATTGTTCTGAAAATTATAGACTCTAGTGATGTTTACTTTCAATAGCCTTTCATTGTTTTATTTTTATCAATGTTTTAAATTATGGGCAGCTCAAACCGAAGTGACTTCTAAATGTTTTTCCTTGTCAAGCAGATGAGCGTTATCAAGAAGAAAGGAATAAAGCAAATATTTCAAAGTGGTTAAGGAAATGTTTTAGACAGTATGACAACTTCGATATGTCACTAGAGGGACTAAAATCTTTCTTTAAAGATGTCAAGGTCATACATCTACTTTTGTTTGTTCTGGTTTGCACTTCACATGATCAGGGTAGTAATTGAAAATCTCTTTAAACCTATCTCCAGGAACGAGTTGGCAGTAGTAAAATGAATCTCTTAAATAATTCTGAAACCAAAGAAGATATTAGCCTTACTATGGATGGAAGCAAAAGCTTTAAAGGAAAGAAAAATGAGAAACCGAAGAAGTCTGGTGGCTGTAGAGAAAATGTAATTTCTATGATGTATGATGCTGCTTTTGCCAAGCTGGACTCCCAAAATGATGTCAAGGTTCAAACATCTGCACAACCAGTTGAGGACACCAAGAGTTCCATGGAAGTTATTGACCTAGAATGCACATCTCGAAAATATATGAGGTACATATCACCCCTTTAGTGAATGATCTATTACATTTTTTTATCAGCAATAAAAGCAGGAAATCCTAATCTAGCCTAAGCTAACCCTCTCACCACACACTTGCACCCATGCAAGTGTACCCACTGTGATATGAACCTCTGACCTCAAGGAGGTGAGAGAGCTCACTGACCACCAGGCCAACTCCATTGAGCAGGAAATGATCTATTACAATATTAGTATATTATTTTGCATTCTAGGTAGTCCAAATTGTCAATCTTGACAATTAGTAAGTAATGTGTTGATAATTTTTGGCTTAATATTAAAGAGAAGCTTGTTGCAAGCATGTATTGTTCTGTCCATTTACTTGCTACAAGCTTTTAGTCCTTAGAATTATGTTCATACCAAGTATTTTTGTTTACAACGTCTTTCAGTTAGATTGTAAAGTGCATCTATCTGTAGGTGCTCAGAAGTTGTATCCACGTCATTCTCTCGTGAAGATCCAGAAGTGTCCACTGTGAATGAAACCCCAGATGCTGATTGTTGTATTGCCCCTTTTAGTCCAGAATCATTCTCTAAGGGTGGAAATTCTAGTTCAACTTTAATTCAGACGTCTGGGTTTCCAAAGCAATTGGCTTGCTGTTCGATCTCTTCAACAAATCCAAATCAAGATCCATCTGGAGGTCCTTGGTTGACGGTAGCTACTCCTGAGAGAAATGTGGCTGCTGGCATGGTTCCAGATAAAGAATCATCTTTGAATGTGAGCGTTAATTCTCATTTCCAGAAAAGGAGGAAGTCCTTGGCCAGGGAAGAGCAGCTTGATTTAAATCGCAGAATTGAATTTGGTTATGAGGTTAATTGTGCAGGGTGTGAATTCAAGAAGTCAACCATGACTCAAATGACCATTAGTAATTCTAATGCTTCTTGTGCGCCCATTATTGACAAGAGATTGCAAATAGCGTGCTTTTTGTGCAGAAGTCCACTGGGTCTTCCTGAGAACCATCTATATGTTACCTGCTCGTTAACTACGTCATCAAAAGTTCACTTGGTGTCTCTTTTGAGCGAGAAATTGGGTCCTCATGTAATAAACACATTGACAGGAATACCTATTGTAATGACTGATGTTTCATCAGTTGATCAACGGCTTTGCGATGGAACTCGTGAAGGTGTCCAAGGACAGGGCATCTGGTGTGAAGCAGATGGATGTGTATTCAATAATATTTTTTGCCCTTTTTGCAGTACCCCAAACAATTGTCTTGGTGTACAGGTCAAGGCTACTGATTCATCAAATGTTCAATTACTCAACAAGGTAGGTAGCTACTATTTTTTTTACACCATGCACAAATCATTCCCACTGTTCATGGATCATGCAATTGATTGATGATGCTTCACATCTGGTAGTAGCTCTATCTATTTTTCTAGTTTCTTTCCACGATCTTTTTTGTGCTGGCTTGTGACTTCCAATTCTCTGGCCCATGTGCAGATATTGTTTTGCTTTGATCTGTTGGAAATTAAGAATCTCGAAGTATCAAATGACAAAATGTCAAGTGACAAGCATCTTGAAGCAAGCTATGAGAAAGAGTCAAGCAACAAGGTAAGTTTGATTATTTTTTGTCAGTTTATTGTATAAATCTGACGGAAGTAAAACAAAAGTATAGAAGACAGTTAACAATTTGAAGTTACACAGGTGGCAGTAGAAAAAGAAAAATAGTGGGATGAATTGGCAGCAGATTGAAGTTCAAAATAATTTTCTAATTCTTATGTGAGTACAATAATCCTATTGAATGAAGCAAAATTAATTGTATTATACAATTAATTTTGTAGGAGGAACAGAAATTCTCCATGCCATTCATGTTTTGCACTATCGTTGTGGTGATAGTAATGGTGCTATATTACCTGTGCTGCAAGCTCATTAGGACTGAGAGGGAGTGGGTATGTGATGTGTCACATGTGTACTGTGAATAAAATAACTTGACGGATATGTTCTCCAATAATCCAGTATTTAATTGTAGAAGGGAAATAATTACTGTCAGGCCTTTTAACTATGAGAAAATGATATATGCTATGGAAGTCCTAACTTCTCCTAAACGGTCATTGTAGGATTTGTTGCCAGTATGTAGCCCAAGCATGGATAAAAACGCTGCTTTCAATTGCATCGATAAATTCGCGTTCACACCGCAGGAAAGATCCGGAGGGTGGAGGACTACAAAATCTAAAGTAAGCAAATTATAATGCTTGGCCTGGCCATGTAAATAATATTTTCTGGCTTTGTATTGATCTGTTTGATATGTGCCACTGCAGCTGAGACTACCAAAGAGAGCCCTACTTTCTGACGCTGAAGGCTAAACCAATGGGTTCATGATGGTGTTGGGCAGGCAGATTGTGGTTTTGTGTAAGATGTTGTGAAGAGAATGTGGGTTTTGTCGTAAGTTATAATCTGACGACAAATATTAGGTTTTATGCAGGCGGTCCTGTCCTGGTCTGTGAATCCCGTGGTGGAATGAGGCGTAGGTCAGAGTTGCTTTGGGTTGCATATATTTGATCATGTAAATAAATACCTGTAGTGCTTTTGCAACACATTTTAGAGTTGTACGTTGGATTGGGATTGTCACCACCATTTTTATGTTTATAACCAAGAGTAAACTCTCTTAAAATGATGATTTTTTTGTAATCATTGTATTAGAGTAAATGAATGAATGAATGAGATTAATCTGTTCAGTAATGATACAATTGTAAATATATTAAATTTTAAAAATATTTTAGATATTTCATTTAAAGAGGGTAAATCTGAATTTTTTTTATTGTAGTAAAGGTATATTGTAGTGCATGTGTATTGTACCACATATTTGTTTTGAAGTTTTGTTGCTAATATGTTTTTTTCTTCTTCCAGGCAATGGTCTATTGTGGTTAATGTTTCAATTTTTGTATGCTCTAAGTTTAATACATGTTTTAATAGTTTGTAAACATTTGAATTAAAATAGTATAACAGAAAAAATGATATATACGGATTTGGAAAATAATAGAACAGATAAATTAAAACATTAGAATAGTTTTAATAAATAATATAACAAATTAGCTAAAACTTTAGAACTGCTTCAATTCCTTCAAGTTCCGATACATCCTTGACACTCTGCTTCAAAAAATCATCAATTATAATAGTTCATTCTTTTCGCGAGACATCGTTCTCCTCTCCGTTACACAAATTGGTAAAGAAAAACTTTAGAACACGCAAGCAAAAATATTAAAACAAATAAATTAAAATACTAGAACATTATAAGACATATTTGGATTTGGAAAACAATAAAACAAATGAATTAAAATATTAGAACAGAACAAGACATATATGTAATTGGAAAACAAAAAGAACAAATCAAGTAAAACATTAGAACATCTGGCTAAAACTTTTAGAACATGTACATAGTTTAGTATCACAATGGTAAGACGAATTGAGTCTGAATGCTAAAATAATTCAGGTTAATTGTCCAAAGTACTAGATATATGATTTTAACTTCAAAACATCAACATAATGCAAGTAAGAATGTTCTGAAATATTTCAAATATTGTTCTATTTCCAAATTGGACAGAATTTAATGATGGCCAAAATGCCTGGAAAACTTACTAAAGAGTTTAACTGCTGAACAAGAATGAATACCCACTAAAGTGAAGCCCTGATATAAGTTTCAGTCGATTGCTTTATGTCTTTAACTTTTAGTTTAATCCAAAATACCAAGATAAAGAGAAACTATCATACCACTTTTAAATCTTATATGCACTTTTCATGTGCTCCTTCTTTACATATTTTAGAACCTCTCTAATTCCACGATTATTTATTTTCTCGTTCAACTACATGAATGGAAACATAAGCAATGCAAATAAACAATTTTCTTTTATGTACAATGTTCTCTAAGTAATGTGATGGTAATAATAAACGGTAAAACGACCCAGCTAGAGCAAGTCCTTAAGTGGAAAGGGTACAAAAAAACTTCCCATCATGCCAAATATCTAACATTTTATCCAGTTTGCTCACACCACTTAATGCTTTTGCCAAATGTGTAGATGTAAGGTTTCAGGAAGATAAGTAAAAGCTTGAAAAAGCTCTAATTTGATACAGCTACACAAAATGAGATGGAAGTTATACGTGTTTTTTCAGTAAATATTTTACATTGACAGTTACCTCGTTGAATATACAATGTTTGTGAGTGTAATATCTTAATGGGTACTATATTGTACCACGTGAAAATAAGTTGAAACATGCTCACATTATAGTCGTTTTAGTGTCAAACAAGCTTACTGAGATACTGTCACTTTAGTGATATACACCAAACAGGTTGATATCATTCAAGCTCGTTTCCCACTCGAGGATTGATTCGTGATGTTAATGCGTAAAATTTGATATATAAAAGATTGAGAAGTATAGTTTCTAAGCAATAAAAATTAATAAATCTAATGACACGAAAGTTGTATGGATTGACTGTCTCCATCCACTATTTTAGTTTATAGTAATAAATAACGAAACAAAATAATTTCTCATGAATTAATAGCATTAAAAACCAAATAAGAAGGCTAATGTTGTGTAACATGGCCCACCATTATCATTTGAGAAGACCAATACAATGAAACATATAATTACTCCTATAGCTAGTTTTGCTAGTTGATAATAGATATATGCATGTAAATAATATTATTTAATGGTTTGCTTTTCTATATATAGCACCATCAATAGAAGGAGAGACACTTCACTTTTTCTCTCCTACTTTACTTTCTCATATCTTAAATATAAGTTATTGTCTAAGGGAATGGAGTGAAATCAAAGAAAACAAACTCTTAACTTACTGTGCTTTCTTGTCTGTGTAGTAAGTTTTCATTAGCGCCTTATTCTTGCATTCATTACTAAGTATTACCTTTTTATTTATAATTTCTACAACAATATTATCCTTTTCCATAAGAAAGTTGGAGTATTTGAGTGAACAGCTTTTAATGCTCTTGCATCTACCTCAGTACGTACAGGTCACTCACTTGTTTTCTTGAGGGTACTATTTGGTATGAAGCATATTTTGAATTTATTTATGTTGGTATAGTTTTGTAGCTATAAAATAAATTTCATTTGGCATGTTTGTTTAGGATTTATGTGGCACGAGAGATTAGTTTGTGAGTACATTGCATGATGATTATTATATGGGTCAATTACAGATATATAGTTCTTCTGTGTATTATATGCTTTTTTATATAATATTTTTAATTTTAAGATGTTATATATTTGTTTAAACTTTGAAGAAACAAAACGGAAGATAGCTCATTTTCATCAAAAAAAAATGTGGAAAATGTTGGTTACCTTAATTAATCTCAAAATATAATAATTTTTTCATCTTTTTATAACTAGTTTTATGTTTCGTCTTTTTTATTTACTCTCAACCACTTTCTACAATATATAATTAAAATGTTTTTGATGGTTATGAAGTATTTTTATATCATGGACAAGGGTGTTTTTGTCAATTTTTAAAAAGATATTTATAATTTTACGAAAGTTTAAATAATAGCAAATAACATTTTAAGTTTGATTATATGTTAAAAAAATGTCTTCAACAAAACAAAAGTTATTTGTTAAATCAGATAGTGCATATATAAAATATCTATATATGCAATCAACTATTTCTATATTCACATGGGATCAAATACAAACATAATTTAAAATACAAACTAATAGACTAATCTTAATCACTCATGATTCAAAGTTGTTGGTGCCACATGTCACGATTTGGTGCAATGACTAAACTTTCATTATTTTTATTATTTTATTTATTCCCGCTTCGTTTGAACTCTGATTCACTTCGTTCCAACGCCAATATTTTTCTTTTCTCGAGATCTACAAAATAAGACCGGTGAAGCATATATTTGAAACCATAAACCCTACACTCTAAGCCTTAAACCTCAAACCCTAACTCTAAACCATAAACATTAAACACTAACTCTAAATCCTAAACATTAAACTATATCCTCGTAAACCCTAGTCCCTACAAGCTAAACCCTAACCTTAAATCCTAACTTTAAACCTTACAACCTAAACCACTAACCCTAAACATGTTTAAAATATACGTTTCACTGATCTTGTTTTATAGATCTCGAAAAAAGAAGAATATTAACGTTGGAACGAAGTGAATCGGAGTTTAAACAAATAGGGAATGGATAAATTAATAAAAATGATGAAAGTTGAGAAATTATACCAAATTATGACAAAATAAATTGAATGGTCAAGATTGTATTTTAACAAAGAAATTTGTATTCGAACCTATACCTACTATATTTGTTATTAAATATAGTTTTGAGTTAACAAAGTCTTCACGTATTAGTACTACTGGTCATGAATTTTTCATGGGGCCACACATTTTCAAAATTTGGCAGCATTGTTGGACTAAACAAAAAAGACATAAAAGTGATAATTAACATAATCTTGATTAGTGGGGTCCACGGCTTAACTATGTGGAACCCAAGTCTGTCTGTGCATGCCATTGCCAGCTTCTTCTTCTTTTCTTAAAAGTATAGTAATGTTTTTTTCCCATGGTATTGGTCTCGTCACAGGTTATGACAAGACATTGACATTTAAGCTAACAATTTGTAGACGGAACTAATTACAAGTCATACGTGCAGCTGACATTAGCTTTAACTTTATAGATATCGCATGCGGGTCAAAGAAAATGGACCGTACGTCTATAAAAGGAGGAATTGAACCATCCCATTCTCACAACAACTCATCTTCTTCATCATCATCATCAGAGGAGGAGGATCTTTCTGCAGATCTCTTTAGCTCGATCGAAGCAATGTCAATGGTTGGGAAGATTCTTGATTACACATTGGTTCCGTCCGGCTTCCTTCTCATGGCGGCCTACCACATGTGGCTCTTCTACCGGGTCACCAAACACCCCAACAGCACGGTCATCGGAGTCAATGCCGCCACCCGCCGCTTCTGGGTTCGTGCAATGATGGAGGTATTGAACTAACTGTTTTACCGGGTCCGGCAATGCCTGTTTTAAGGTTTGATCTACCTTAAAAGCTTTAAGTGGTAGTTGAAAACCTAGTAAATCAGTCATGTGAGGGCGCAGATTAGAATATAGAATCATAATTAAATCTTTAATTATTAGATTAAACTTTTAATTGAATTGATTTATCAATAATATTAATGTTCGGCCTATATTAACAACTCGAATTAATAGGTGAAAATCCAATAAGTTGGTTATGTAAGAAGTGTAAGCGGGATATTAAAGCCGATCACACTTTAAAAGCTTTTATTAGTAGCTAGCTAGAAACCCAACCAACTAGAGTTAGCATGGCATAAAGGGCAGGCTCTGATACGTATTAAGGCACAATCCAGGCTGAAGTTGTTATTATGACAGTGTGGCATTGTGTATTGAACTAACTATTTTACTTAGGCTGTAAACGTTGAACAGATAGGTGAAAACCCAATAAACAGGTCACGTAAAGGGTGTAGGTGGGAGGAGAAAAAACCATATTAAAAAAATAATTGTTGGTGCAGGACCAGGGCAAGAACGGAGTACTGGCAGTGCAGACAATGAGGAACAACATAATGGCATCGACCCTATTGGCCTCCACGGCGATCACATCCAGTTCCCTGATCGCGATCCTGATGAGCAGCGTGAACGCGAGACAACCGTGGTTCATGACGGTCGGGGGAACGAGCCAGCTCGGGCTCGCCCTCAAGGTCTTCTCCATACTGGTCTGCTTCCTAGTCTCCTTCCTCATGTGCGTGCAGTCCGTGAGGTACTACAGCCACGCGAGCATGCTCATCAACGTGCCGCCGTTGAAGAGCAAGTCACCGGATCAACTTTACTACGACTACGTCGCCGGGACCGTGAACCGAGGAAGCTACTTCTGGTCTCTGGGCCTCCGAGCCTATTACTTCTCCTTCCCCGTCTTTCTCTGGCTCTTCGGACCGGTGCCTATGTTCCTCTGCTGCTTGTTCATGGTGTTTCTGCTCTTTTCCCTCGATTTCACCTCCAGCTTTGCTATGGTTGCCGAGGTCTCCGACGACGAAGAACATGGGATTTGGAACACACCAGACTCGTCTTTTGTCGGATTCGGTGAAGGGCCATTCCCCTCCTACAATAAATAAGCATGAGATAGTATTTTTAATTTTTATTTTTATTCTATTAAATTAACTAGGAACAAAACATTTGTACGTAAAAGAAAATGATTCGATTTGATGATCCAAGTTTTTTCTTTTAAAATAAATGACACATATGTCACATATCAACGATGAAAAAATATAGATAAATTATTGAGCGTACAAAACAATAACATAGCTCGCATACTGTTTAACAATAATGATCGGTACAATAAATACACATAAACAATACAATAAATGTGTAACTAAATCACACAAAATTGAAACTTGGGGGACTAAAAGAAAGACTACTTTCTTAACCACTGAACTTATCGTGATGGTTAATTCAATCTCAACTAAGTTCAAATCTTATATTTATGTTTCCCATGTTTCTTCTGTGTATTTTCTTTTTTTTTGGTATCTAGGGTGCTTGGAATGGGTAGCCCAAACCTGGAAGTAGTGCCTTATCGTTGGTTTAGATGTGTTGCTGCCCAATCTAAGAAGAGAGCTCGTGTGGGTCAGATTGGTATCAACAATAATATTTAGCTTAGTATAGTTGTTTAGTGGTGCCAGCGTAATACCAGTTACGTCTGGTTTAGTGTCAGCCTATATCTGATTGTATTTTCCAGCTTTAATCTAGATAGTTGTTGTGAATTATATCTGTTTGGAGATATATATATATTAGAGACACTCTTTTCTATTAAAAAAAAAAAAATCTCTTCTATTATTATTTTCCATGACCCCACACAAAGCAAAGGCTTTTCAAATTTGGCAGCATTAGTTGAACTAAACATAAAATATATATAAAAGTGATACTTAACGTAAGCTTGATTTAGGGGTCCATGGCTTAACTTTGTGGAATCCTTGTCTGTCTGTATGCCATTGGCAGCTTCGTTAAAAAGTGTACTGTTTTTTTTTCCCATGTTGTCAGTCTAATTACAAGACTTAGACATTTAACCTAAACCAACTTTTAGCGGAACTAATAAGTAATTACAAGTCATACGATCAGTTGTCGACATTATAGCTATAATTTCTTAGATCTTTGGTTATTTACCGATGTCTTCTAACTTGTATATAACACGTTAACTTATAATTTACATAAGAACACTCAAATGTATTGTTGAATTTCTGTCGTTTATTTTTTCGTCCAAAGCTGTTAAATTTTTTGAACAAAATAAAAAAAATACTCTTCATTAGATTTCAAAATATTCGAAAAATACTCATTGTAAATTTGATTTTTCTTTAATAAATAATAAACATATAAATCATAAAATAATATAAAATCATCTAGCCCCGAGATCTGCCGAGTCCAACGATTTTTGAATCAAGATGGAAACAGATCACACTCACAATCAACATAAAAACAGATAATTGTATTTTGAATCATCTTATGCTAGTTACAATAAAAATTAAAATTAAAGAAAAAAATAT
>JAYMSW010003054.1:0-12779 GCA_036897725.1 Erodium texanum | reverse complement strand
TGGATTCAGACACTGCGGGATCATCGTGAATCATGTAATGAACACAGAGCACTCTGTTTCTTTATCATGCGTGATTAATTAATTAATTATAATGAGTTTACTATTTTAGGACATAATCATGTGTGAATAATGTTATAAATATAAAATTCATGACACTTGGCGGCACCACGTGGCAAGAGCATCAAGTTGAGAATTCGGTTACTTCTTGTAAGATTGGGCATTAATTATATTTAATTATCGAGATAATTGTGTATTTTTACACGTAACTATGTATTAACCAACTCAATCACTGTGTTAATAGTGAAATTTAAAGTTTTTAATAGAGTATAGATGATAACCAATCTACGTGTAATCAAATCTTACACACTCAGATATTAGAACACTTGAATTTTTTTATTTAATAATTAGCGTCATATATAAGAGAAGAAATTGTAAAAAGACTTATTTTACGTTTATATTCGAGTAAATCAATATTCTCTGAGTTTCGGAAAAGTTAAATTGTATTTCAATATTATAGAACCGAACATTATTAACAAATGCATAAATTCGGTGAGAAGAATACAAAAATATCTTACACGTCAATCTGAGTAAAATATATGAAGGAATATTTAACATGAGGACATCGATCTACACCTATTGAAACAAAACGACACCCGTCAATACTTTTATTTTCATATTTTCCTTGTCAAATTCATCCCACTATTAACGATTTTCTGTTTTGCAACTTAAAAACGTTTATTTACATATTTTAAGAATCTATAAATACCATTTTATTCGAGTCGGAACTTTTTTTTTTATCAGTAAGAATTTTTGTATTAAACCAAAAATGGGGTGAGTTCTAGAGCAAGAGCCAAAACTATAAACAGTCTATTACAAACATAACGTAAAGCGATAATAAGGTAAAAGAGAAAAAACAATAAAACTAACAAAACATCATCCGGTAAAAGAAGAGTGACTTGTGACTGAATTGAATTACCGAAAAACATCAATCAAACTACCGAGGTAACTTACTCCAATAACGTCAACAAAACCCGTCATCGTTGAAATAATCTTCTCTTTGAAGGTCATGCCAGAGCATCCCGAGAAAATTATATGCATTTTTAACAATTACTCCTATAAAAAATTAAAAAAAAAACACAAATAAGTCCCCTATTCATCACTAGCTCAAGATTCAATTTCAGTCGGGCTTTAACTTAAAGCCCGAATATGAAACCAATAACCCATGTTTTGAAGGGCCTATCCATTGGGCCTAAACCTTGAGAAATTATAAGCCCATTCAAAAACAAATCCCAAATTTGATGTCACTAGAATCTCTTCAGATTCTCTTTTGAGTCAAGTCAACTTTCCCCAACAACATAATACTGTAATTACCGAATTAACATAGAGGTAAATATCCTTAATTTATCTATCTATTATATTAAAATAATTACGTTGTCTAAAATTCGAGTCGAAAAAGGAAAAAGAATCTATTTAGTATTTATGACGCAATCCCAGGTCGCATATGATTGCCATAGGAATCTCCATTACGCGGAGCTGAAGATTCCTTATCCTTAGCTTTGGCCGACGCAACATGACGTCAGCAATTCCACCAGGTAAGCTACGGTAGAAATCTGGTGCTCGACGCACCACCTGAACTCCACCTTTGCCGCAACACTATTGGCCGTTGTCATATTATAAAATGTTTATATCAACTTTATAAATTTGTAATTAAGGGTTTTTATTTTATTTTGATTATTCTTAGTGTCAATTAATTAATTAATACGAAGACAGAAGGTTCAGTCCAAAACCAAAGATTATCCAAAACTTTGATTATTTTATTTCTCTTTTTTGCCCTTTATAAAACACTTTTTTTTTTTTCTTTTTTTTAAAAATACAATTTTTTAATATAAATATCCAAAAACATGGAACATAGAGTTTGTGTCAACGGACTCTAAAAAGATTGCAATACAGCAGAATTTTGATTTCCCAGAGAGAGAGAAAGTAAGTATATTATTTTCCGATCCTCTGTTTTTTATTTCTCTGTATAGTGCTTGGCTCAATAATCAGAGTACACTGTTCTTCTTCCCGATAATTTTCAGATTCCTCTGTTTTTCTTTTTCTATTTTCTCGGTTGCCAAACAGGTAGGAACTCTGGTTTCCCGGCGAGAGAGAAGGAAGTAGAAGAGTATAAGTAAGAAATAGCTCTGCTTCTACGGAACTCTTATTTTATTTGGTGAATTGTTTATTTGTTTTTTTCTATGTTTTGTTAAATCACAAACTTTCTTCTGATTCCGACACATAACCATAACCATCTTCAATGGACTTGCCTTTATCTACTCTCTCTCCCTGCCTCTACTTTGTTGGGTCTTTAGGATCTTCTCTGTACTGTTCATAGAAAAAAAAAAGGTACTGTCTTGTGGGTTTTGCTCTCTGATATTGCTGTGCTGTTCAATTTCTGGAGGTAGTTTCTGGGTTTGATGCTGTTTTTGCATTTGATCAGTTGGGAAAGAGTGTAAAGTTTTGATTTTTGAGCCAATCTGGTGGAGAGAGAAGGTGGTTTTGAGGTTTGTAAATGGTGGGTCTTTGTGGGTTTGGGGAAAGTTTTGAACTTTTGTTTTGGGGTTGGAGAGTTCAGTGACCATCCATTAGCTTTGTTTGTCGATTGATTGTGTATTGCAATTGTTCTTTTAATTGATTTTTTTCTAGTGGGTTTGTGGAAATATTTGAGCTTTGGTTTTGGGGTTGGAGAGTTCAGTGATCCATTAGCTTTGTTTGTGGATTGGTTGTGTATTGTAATTGTTCTTTTAATTGATTTTTTCTAGTGGATTTGTGGGAAAAATTGAACTTTGGTTTTGGGGTTGGAGAGCTCAGTGATCCAATAGCTTTTATATGTGGATTAATTCGAGTGTTGTAATTGTTTTTGATCGAATTTTCTATCGGTTTTGCATGATTTAGTTAAAAAGTTTAGGTTTTGTATACAAGATCTATGCTAAGGACAGTGAACTTATTGCATCTTTGCCAATAATGGAGGTGGGGTTGGTTTATTTAGTTGGAGGTGAAACCCGAAACTTCTTAGTTAGTTACAACAGTTTGGAGCTAGCACCGACAGAGCTTTTCTTTACCAAATTAAGATCCTGTGAGATAATTCGTGTCTGATTGTAGATTCTTATCGAGTAGTTGACAGATTATCAGAACATTTAAGGAAAATTCTTGATTAGTTCATTTAATCTCAGAATAGTACTTGGTTTTGTGTTAAACTTTGTTTCCAATTAGCAATTACATTTATTATTCAAGAATTAAGAATGCTCTTTGGTATGATATTTGTGATTTATTCGATATATCTTAACTGATATTTATGTGTTATGTAGGTCAATCCAATATTTCACATACAGGTATTACAATGGGAAGTAATGTGTGGGGCATTCCTCGTGGATCGAACGATGCAAACTTGTTTTCTTGTTCATTGCCCGTCCTTCCTCATGAGAATCGTATGTTTATTTTAGTTTTCGATATAATTTCAGTTCCTCTTGCTCAAAAAATGATTTTGATTATCGACTTTGCCAATGTGCAGTGAACTTTACCGATTCGGAAAACTCCGGTAAATCCAGTGAAGATAGCTTACCTAATTTAGATCACCTTCGATTGGATGATGAAGTGAAGGATGGACTCGGGACTTTGCTTCCCGATGACGAGGACGAGCTTTTAGCGGGCATTATGGCTGACTTTGACCTAAACGAGTTGCCCAGTCAACTGGAAGATTTGGACGATTATGATCTGTTTGGCAGTGGAGGAGGATTGGAAATGGACGGTCAAGATCTGTTTGGCATGTCTACAAACGGGTTTGGTCATTACGCTGCTCCAAATAGCGTTGGAGCGGTTGTCGGGGAACATCCTTATGGAGAGCATCCTTCGAGGACTTTGTTTGTTCGGAACATCAATAGTAACGTTGAGGACTCTGAACTAAGATCCCTTTTCGAGGTATCTATGGGTCTTTATGGCTTCCTTGCTGTTCTTTATCGGTTCTTGCTCTTTTGATGTTTATGATTGTGAAATATTTCGATTTTTGTTCTTGAAGCAATACGGAGATATCAGAACTTTGTATACTGCATGCAAGCATAGGGGCTTTGTGATGATATCGTACTATGATATTCGAGCTGCTCGAACTGCAATGCGTGCATTGCAAAATAAGCCCTTGAGACGAAGAAAACTCGACATCCACTTTTCAATTCCCAAGGTCTGGATTCGTGTTTCTGATGTCAAGATCCGATTCAGCTTTGTGACATACAACTTATATCTATATAACGAGTATTTTACTATTTTTCATTTCAGGATAATCCATCAGAAAAAGATGTTAATCAGGGGACTCTAGTGGTGTTCAATTTAGAAGCATCGGTATCAAATGAAGAACTCCTTAGCATATTTGGTGCTTACGGGGAGATCAAGGAGGTGAGTTCTTCAGGCTTCTTCTCGTTGTGTTTATGCATCGTAAAATATCGAGTGAATCATTATTTTTACGTGGAAAAAGTGCAGATCAGGGAAACTCCACACAAGAGGCACCATAAATTTATCGAGTTTTATGACGTTAGGGGGGCTGACGCGGCGCTTCGAGCGTTAAATAGGATGGAGATTGGCGGGAAGCGCATTAAGCTTGAACCTAGTCGCCCTGGTGGAGCACGTCGAACGTGAGCCTATTACTTTTGCGGAGCTCTTTGTCAAAAAATGACAAAAATGCCCTTAACCTTGATCTTGAAAAAATACTACCTTTCAGTCTCTTTAAAAGTTTTATTTTTGAAGAGGTCTTTTTGCATCTAATCTAATTGTTTTGGGTAATTAGTAAGCTAAGGGCATTTTCGTCATTTTCTTCGTGAATGATTTATCTTGCAAAGGTAGAATAATTTGGTTATACTTGTAATGTTCAGTTTAATACAGCAACTAAGTCAAGAACTGGACCATGACGAAACTCGAAGCTTTCGTCATCAATTGGGCTCACCCGTTGCCAACTCTCCTCCAGGTAACACCTCTAAACACGTTATGTTTAGTATTAAGATCACTCTAATTCAATTGGGTTATGTGCTGAAATAGTTGAACTTCCTTGGCAGGTAACTGGGCACAATTTGGAAGCCCCGTTGATCACAACTCTTTGCGTTCTCTTAGTAGGTCACCCGTTATGGGAAGTCTGAGTTCTATAAACAATCACATTCCCGGATTAGCTTCGGTTCTCCCCAGTCCTCCAAAGATAGCGCCTATTGGGAAAGATCAAAGAAGAGCCAACCATGTAAACGGGGTTTTTAGTAATGGCAACGGGTCAGCAGTGGGATCAGCCTATTCACATTCCCACTCCTTCCCCGACCAGAAATTTGGTTCAAGCCCTGGGACTTTATCTGGGCCTCAATTCCTCTGGGGAAGCCCGACTCCTTACTCTGACCGTGCCACCTCTTCTGCCTGGTCAAAATCCGCCGTGGGCCAGCCACTTGTGTATACTAATCGTCATGTCTCTCCCGTTGGCTCACATCAGCAACACCATGTTGGTTCCGCTCCATCTGGTGCTCATCTTGATAGGCCCTTTGGAAACTTCTTCCAAGAGTCGTCCGATACATCCTTCATGGTCCCATCTTCGTTCGGGAACATGGGCTCGGGCCATAGTAATGGAGGTTACATGATGGGCTCTGGTTACAGAATGATGTCATTACCAAGGCCCGTGTTCCTCGGGAACGGCTCTTATCCAGGCCCAGCTTCAATTGGAGGTGAAGGATTCGGTCGTAGGAGGATTGAGTCTAACGGGGCTCAGACAGATAGCAAGCAACAGTTTCAACTCGATTTGGACAAAATCATCAGCGGGGAAGACGTTAGGACAACCTTAATGATCAAGAACATCCCCAACAAGTAAGAACAACCTTAACATCATCAAACTGTTGTGAGCTTATGACCACTCCATTCATCGTATCTGCTTCTTGTCTGTTCTTTACAGGTACACTTCGAAAATGTTGCTCGATGCTATCGATGAGGGTCACAGCGGAACCTATGATTTCCTATACTTGCCAATCGACTTCAAGAACAAATGCAATGTGGGTTATGCCTTCATCAACATGCTCTCTCCTTCACACATCATCCCGTTTTACAAGGCCTTCAACGGGAAGAAGTGGGAGAAGTTCAATAGCGAGAAAGTTGCTTCCTTAGCATACGCCCGAATACAGGGGAAGAGTTCCCTCGTTACACATTTCCAAAACTCGAGCTTGATGAACGAAGATAAGCGATGCAGACCTATCCTCTTCCACTCAGAGGGACAAGAAGCTAGTGTTGAGGTAACTAGCACAATCATAGTACCCACAAAGCAAGTATACAATGATGTCTGAATCTTTTGCCAATGATATATTTGTTGTGTTTGTTTCGTTCAGGAAACTTTGTTATCGGGTAATCTGAACATATGCATAAGACAACCAGACGGGTCTTACTCTAAAGATTTACTGGAAAGCCCCAAGGGATGCTAACTGTTTTCAGGTACGTCTAAGGACATTGGACTAGGAAAGATCGAGTTAGAGATTTGCATAACAGGCGTGTCGGTCCACTTTTAAGTGATGGGCACTCGATAAATTTAGGTATTGGGAGCGTCTTGTTCATAAAAATTGTACAGAAGACTAATAAGTGATGGTTTGTACAGATGTTCATTGATTATTACTATATTATCTTCACTTTTAAGGTTTCTACTATGATACATTGTCAAGATCTTTTCTCAGAAAATGTTCCAAAAGTAGTCTTGATACTGATTTCAAAACAGAGCACTGTAATGAAACCGATCTGCATCTTTATTTTCATCTTTTCCTCGTCAAATTCACTGTCTTTTTCGGATTTAGTTTCCTGATCATTAAGAATGTTACAATAAGATTATTTCAGATCAAAACGACATAGTTCTTGGATTGAAAATCCATGAAAAACTCCATATGAATCCAAATCTTGAAGGATTTGTCATTCAAATCCGTGTATTATTATGAACTATGGCTTGTTCATCTTCCTTCCATATGAGATTTCAAATCTGGAGAGCTTCAGCAATGGAACCGGATAGGCTCAAGATCTCGAAAGGAGCTTTACCTTCTATGGACTTGACCGTAACCGGGCACGAATCAGTGATCCAGAAGTATGCAAAAGCGTTCTCCGAACCTTCGAAAAGAAACAAAAAATTCATCAACGATATAATAATAAATATGTAGAACTTTAGATTGTACTGGTCTAACGGTTTAGATTAATTCTTTAGTCTCATCTGACGTAAATTTTCACTTGAGATATATATAAAGAGGGGTTCTTACCGTCGTTCTTGTGAGTGAATCTATCCCACGAGCGCTTGGGGAACACGCCATGGGTCACGTAAGCGCTCACCTTGGCCGCGCCATGGGTGGCCAAGACTTTCTGTAACAAGAACAAGGTTGATTATAAGCAAGAAACGTGTCAATTATACGAGTTTTGTTGAAGAAATGTATGTATTAGTACTTGGCATTCAATTAGGGTGCCTCCAGATTGGACGAGATCATCGACGATCACGACGTGACAATTAGAGGGATTTCCTTCCTTGATCCGGACTATCCTCTTGTCTCCTTCTCGAACCTTCGTGCACACAACCTATGATTGGTGCAAACTCGATATAAAAACGTATATACAAGAAGGAAAAGAAAAAGGAAATGGAACGAGTTTGAGAGTTTTAAACTAACCATGGGAAAATGATCCAAGAGCTTGTGGAATCGCTTCCAAGCCCCGTCGTCTGGGAATGCAATTACTACCTGTGAGATATGATCATTAACGATGAAGAAGAAACAATGTAAGGATATTTGCATATAACTATCCTGAACAATACGTCTTTTTGTAAAAAAATGATGAAAATACTCTTCATTATAATCTCAAAAAGTATCATTATTTCGTTTCTTAGATTAGGATCAAGAGTATTTTCGTTATTTTCTGAAGAAAAAAAGCTATGGATAAATTTTTAAAAGTTGAGGTAGTTGGATGTAAAAGTTTAAAGTTGAGGATGATTATGTGTAAAAGACGTATAGTTCAAGATAGTAATCTACAATTATCCCGACAATGTATGGCGAGTCAGTGTACTCACATTTTCGGATTCAGGAAGGCGTTGAAGGCGTTGTTGTAAGAGGGGAATCCCCGTGACAAATAGAGGCAAGACATGATCACCGAAATAGAACCTCTCCTACAAAAAAAAAGACTTGAGAAAATGATTTTATCGAATAAGTGCAAACATATATCGAATATTATCACTACAATCGTCACACAAACCTGCAAGGCATGTATGTCGTAGGTGACCAGGCTGGTCGGGCCACCCCTCGAGATGGGGATGTTCGATAGCATCCTGGCCATGGTGAAGGCAGTCGCTACATCCCCTTCCTCTTCCATTCGCTCGAAGGAGCCCGTTGGGAAGAACGGTAGCACTAATGTGAAGGAAGCGACGAATAGGCGCGGGAGAGCGAATATCACCGAGAGTTGCTCGAAAATGACTGATGGAGAGCTGAAGGACGCCAAGAAGGCGACGTGTTGGCCTCGAATATCGTCAGCATTGTTGATGTAAATGTTTGGGAAGCCATCAGCAAAGCTCCTAATGCATAAACAGAAACATATCACTTTTGCAATCTATTTTTCACACACAAAAGAGGTAAGCTCAAAACCATCCATAGCTCTTATGATATATAACCTATAGGCAAACACATTAGATAGCACACACAAAACGAGATTGAACAAAAAAAAAATCGATGGTGAGATTCTAACACCTCCTCACATGTAGGTTAGTAGACGGAAATAGGCTGATCCGATAACAAGATAGCATAGCGGGGTTCAAGAGAATACAAATCAACAAAAATTTCGATAGGACTGACACTCCTCAAGTAGAGGCCTGGATTGCACATGGAAGTGAGCGGTTGGACGAAACAGGTTAACCCATTGACAAGATGGCATATAGGGGTTTAAAAAGTGAAGAATTGACCTCTGATATCATATTAAAAACTCGACCTACTTAAAAATTCGATTTTAAAGGCTAAACTTATTATTTAACCCAATGATCTGAAATGACAGGTGGGAACATAAAGCTTCTAAATTGACTACATGATGTTGAAACATAACAAAACTAGCAACAAAAACAATTCAAAGACATGAAAATCAAGTGATAATACACACAAAAGTCATCATAATTAGGCCAAGCATTGTTAACTCCACTACCATCATCTTCATCATCCTTAGCCAAACAATGTTAAAAGAACAAAACTTTCACACCATCCATGGAAAAGAACACAAACCCAGAAATAAAAATGTCTCCTTTACCCCAAATAGATAAAAATCAATACAAACCCACCTCGAGAAACAACCAGAAATAGCAAAAATAAACCCAAAAAAACACAGACCCAACATAGCATTCATGTCTGAGAAAGAGAAAGAGACCTCCACTTAATGGAATGAAGAGTAATGAACTCAGATTGAGCTGCAACGCTTCGAGCAAGCTCTTCAGTCTCTGCACAGTAGTAGAGATGAACCTGCTTCTTCTGACCCACCTCCATTTTCGTCTCCTCTGCTTCTTCTTCTCCAAGCTTCACCCAAAAATGGTGCTTTTAATCTCTGGTTCAGGGTTAGAGAGAGAGGGAATGTGGGAATTTTATGTCTTCGGCTGAGGATTAGAGAGAGGAAAAGAAAGGTTTTAGCTTTACAGTTACAAAAGGAGCTCGAAAGAGACAGAGATGGAGACAGCTTTGTGGTGAGGATGGTCAATGGTCAACGATATTTTGTTGTTTTCTTTTCTGTTTTTGTGTAATTAAATGGCATTAATTGCTAACTACTCATAATTTAGTTTTAGTTTTGTGTTAACATGATTTTTCTGTCATTACATGTCGACATTATGACTTTATCTTTTGTATATATAAAAGTAAATTTATTGATTTGAACGTTAGATATACAAAACGGACATAAAATTTTGTACATATATTTGACTTAGTCTTTAGCAAGTTAATTAGATGTCTGAGTCGAAAATTGTCTGCCAACACATTTGAGAGATGGGCTAATTGAGTCCAATAGTACTATATATTGTTGAGTTAAATAGAAACATTATGGATGTCGAGATTTCGACGACTTTACCTACTAGCTGACAGTCAGATTCCAATAGTACAAAATTCATCTCTTATTGATACTTTTCGTTTAAACATCTCGCTAAACTGAATTTTTAACAATTGGATATAAAAGTTCAAATGTTTGATCACTTGATCGATTAGAAGATTTCATTAACTAAGTGATGGTGGTATTTCATTGAGGTTAAGAATGTTGGGTGGAAAATGTGTTTTTATTTTGATAGATTGTCACATAACATGTGTGTCTAAGTATAAGCACTCATGTTGGGCCATGAAAGCCCAAGTGAGCCCACCAAGCAAGGAAGGAAGAACCGTGGGCCTAGTTTCATAGGCCCATCAATGCACTACAAAGCAAGCCCCACGTATGGGTTTTCTCGAGTAAATTCTTGTTTCATAAATTAAGCAAATTATTTTAGGGGAAATTTGACAAACTATGTTTCTATATACAGGTTATTTGTATTATACCGCTAACATGATCTAAAATTTAAAAATTATGCTCTTTTTATTTATTTAGACAAAAATATCCTCACTTAAAACTTGACCTTATTCGATATTGAGATTGATACTGTCCTGAATTTGGCGACTAACATGGCTATTGAATTGGGTATTACCGATCGAGATGTGATAAAAAAATACGTAGAAGTTGCTTGGTTGGTTTTCTAGAACTATAAGAAGAAACCAAGCGAGAATTGAGATGGCTGAAAGCAAAATATATGATTTAACTAAGGGATATTAGAGACAACCAGTTAAGGCTTGCATCAAATTCTACTGACTATGTCAATGAAGAACTTGAAAGAAAGATGATAGTGAGTGATGATTATTATAAAACAACTTATAGTTTTTTTTAGGGCTGCAAGCACAACTTATAAGTTCTTTTATATTCCTTAATTCAAGACTCCAACCAGTTAGGATTGCAATCACAAGATGTTGCAGATAGATAGCAAACAACATGTCTCACATGCTGGTTTTCGGCTCTTTGGATTTTTGTATACTTGTCTTTGATCATGCCCCGTACAGTTTCTGATGGTGAACCATAGACAACCATCCGACACAAGACAAAGCCGGTTAGGCCTCCTAAAACTAATCAAAACAAAACTTAAGAACATAGGATCAAAAGTATGGTTGAAGAGAAAGAAAAAGAAAAGAAGACCAAATACCAAATTAAATCGGAAGATTTATGATGGGTCGACGAGGACAAGATGAAACGAGCTCAATGGTGAGCCAATAGAAAGAGAATGACACCAAAGAAGAAAATATTTGTTTAACTTTAAGTAAGGGTATTTTTTTCTAAATAGATATAAAGAACATAATTTTCGAATTTTAAATTATGTTAGCATACAATACAAATAATCTATATTTAAAAGCATAGTTTGTCAAATTTCCTTTGTTTTTATTAAGATACTTCCTCGATATATTCTGCAACTTGATATGAATTAAACCGAGACAATCAAAATTAAAATTTTAAAACAAGTGTATTAAATAATCACATTAAACATATCTCTATCTGAGTGATCATGAAATTACAAATGGATTCAATGCATTGATTTTTCTACTTTTGAAAATTCAGATTTTGTTGGATGTTAGGTTCTTTCCAATTTATGAAGAAAGATAAGGTGATAAAGCCATTATTGAAAGAGACATCTAAATCATCTTTGAGTATTGAAGAACAATGAATTGTACTATCATTACCTACAACAGGTGACAGTTTAATTGATTTATACGAATACAGTACAGCAAGAGATCAAATAATCGAATTTCAGTAGATTATTTGTTTAAGAATGGAGAAGAGATAAAGAAAAAAAATTAAAATTAAAAATTACCAATAAAAATGAATCGTATTACTATTGAACCCTGAAATGATCGGTCCAAACATTATTTTTAACACGATGTCTATTGTTCAAATTTTGATAGATAGTAAAAATCGTACTTTTTCTCCTAACATATAAATCAAGTCAAACTATTAAATAACTTTTTTCTAACAAAAGTAATTTTTTTTTAAAAAAAAAGAAAATTCATAGAGACAATAAAAACTAATTATGGTGGGACAGAATTTCCTAACCGACCACGTGCCATTAACAGTATGAGGAATATAACTAATTATTAATAATTATCATAATTTAATTTTAATTATATATTCTTAAAACCACATAAACAAAAAAAGTAAGTAAGTTAAATGTCAAAAATCTATTTTGATCTCCACATAAATATTGTAGTGTTGGCACAAAGGCAGCTTCAAAATCCTACAGTTTTAAATATTCATTTTCAATTCACATGAGGTCTAAATTGAACATCAAATCAAACTACAAGGTTATTTTAGTAATTCCGTACCCATAAGTGAATACGTGGCATGTTTTAAGTGGGTGGTTTCCAGTTGAAAGCACTTAATAGCTCCAGCTCAGGGAGCAAGTGGCCAACATGATAGCGACACGTGTCAGGACGTGTGTGATGGGTACTTCTTTTGGGCCTTCCTATATATCTAAAGATCACAACCATTTATTGATCAATCAATCAAATTACAACCTCCAAATTAATGCACCAACGCCCCCACAAATAATTGTATTTTAATAATTTTTATGATTTTTTTATTAACATTGGGAAAATATTTTTTTGGAGAATATTTTTTTTTGGGCAATGCAAAAACCATGTATAAATGGTGCCAAAAACATCAATATCAAATGATTAAAAAGACTTTAC